>PVLC010020170.1:0-29599 GCA_004027655.1 Graphiurus murinus | reverse complement strand
TCTATATGCTACCTACAAGAAACACACCTTACAAGCAAAGATTCCCACAAACTAAAGGTGAAGGACTGGAGTAAGGTAATCCATGCCAATGGAACTCGAAGACAAGCAGGAATAGCAACCATGATATCAGATAAATTAGATTTCGAGCCTAAGCTTATCAGAAGAGACAAAGCAGGTCATTTTTTACTAGTAAAAGGAACAATCCAGCAAGAGAAAATAACAATTATCAACATCTATGCCCCAAACATACGTGCAGTAACTTTTATAAAAAAAAATCTGCAAGATATAAAGAAACACATAGACGGCAATACACTAGAATTGGGAGACTTCAATACTCCTCTCACACCACTAGACCAGTCTTCTAAACAAAAGGTCAGTAATGATGCCTCAGACCTAAAGAATACCATAAACCAAATGGACATATTAGACACATAAATATTCTTTCACCCAACTACAGCTGAATTCACATTTTTCTCAGCTGCACATGGAACCTTCTCCAAATTAGACCACATTCTGGGCCACTGTCAAATTAAAAACTATAACATAATTCCCTGCATCTTTTCAGAACACAATGGAGAAAAATTAGAAATCAACTCTAAGAAGACCCAGAGTAACCATGTAAACACATGAAGACTGAACACCACACTGCTGAACGAGGATTCAGTCATAGAAGAAGTAAGGAGAAAATAAAAAAAATCCTAGAAACCAATGAAAACAGTGACACAACATATCAAAACCTTTGGGACACCTTGAAGGCAGTACTAAGAGGAAAATTTATAGCACTGAGTGCCCACATAAGAAAAACAGAAAATCACCAAATAAATAACCTAATGACACAGCTCAAAGCACTTGAAAAACAAGAACAGGCTAACCCCAAAGCTAGTAGAAGACAGGAAATTATGAAAATCAGAGTAGAAATTAATGAAGTAGAGAATAAAAAAAGAATACAGAAAATCAACAGTACCAAAAACAATTCTACTCACAATAGCACTTCGAAAAATAAAATACTTAGGGATAAACCTAACCAAAGAGGTAAAATACCTCTACAAGGAAAACTACAAAAAGTTGAAAAAAGAAATTGATGAAGACCTTAGAAGATGGAAAGATCTTCCATACTCTCCGATAGCAGAATAAATATCATCAAAATGGCCATCCTCCCAAAAGTGATCTACAGATTCAATGCAATATCCATGAAATTACCAAGGTCACTCCTCACAGACATAGAAAAATCAGTCCTTAAATTCATTTGGAACAACAAAAAGCCCAAAATAGCTAAAGTAGTTCTTAGCAACAAGAACCATGCAGGAGGTATCACAATATCTGACTTCAAACTCTATTACA
Organism: Graphiurus murinus; assembly: GCA_004027655.1. NCBI lineage: Eukaryota > Metazoa > Chordata > Mammalia > Rodentia > Gliridae > Graphiurus > Graphiurus murinus. Next base: position 28,258 of record PVLC010020170.1, on the reverse strand, counting down.
AAGCCACAGTAATAAAAACAGCAAGATATTGGCCCAAAAGCAGATACATAGACTACTGAAGAAGAATAGAAGATTACAAAACAGACCCACGTGCATACAGTCAATTGATTTTTGACAAAGGAGCCAAAAATATACCCTGGAAAAAAGATAGCAACTTTAACAAATGGTGTTGGCAAAACTGGTTAACCATATGCAGGAAAATGGAAATAAACCCCACTTTCTCACCCTACACAAGAGTCAACTCAAAGTGGATCAAAGACCTTGAAGTCAGGCCAGAGACCATGCAGCTACTTGAAGAGGGCATAGGCCCAACACTTGAGCACATGGGCACAGGTAAAAACTTTCTCAACAAGACCCCAAAAGCACTAGCAACTCAAAGGAAGATCAATACATGGAATTGCATTAAACTGAAGAGCTTCTGTAGAGCTAAGGAATCTATCAAAAACCTCAACAGAGAACCCAAAGTGTGGGACAAAAATTTTGCCAGCTACTCTTCTGATAGAGGACTAATATCTAGGATATACGGATAACTCAAGAAACTCACAGCTAACAAAACAAATAACCCAATCAAATAATGGGCAAAGGATCCAAATAGACATTTCACAAAAGAAGAAATACAAATGGTCAATAAATGTATGAGGAAATGTTCTCCATCATTAGCAATCAGAGAGATGCAAATGAAAACAACCTTGAGATTTCACCTAAGTCCAATATGAATGGCAATCATCAAAAACATGATCAACAGCAAATGTTGGCAAGGGTGTGGAGAAGTGGGAACCCTAATACTTTGCTTTTGGGATTGCAAATTCGTGCAACCACTTTGGAAAACAGTATGGAGGATCCTCAGACAAATAGGAATGAACCTACCATATGATCCAGCAATACCACTTCTAGGTATCCACCCAAAAGAATGGAAACCAAACTATCAGACCAACACATGTATATCTATGTTTATAGCTGGGCAATTTACAATTGCCAAACTCTGGAACCAGCCAAGATGTCCATAGACAGATGAATGGATTACAAAACTATGGGATATGTACACAATGGAATTTTACTCAGCCATAAAGAAGAACAAAATCATGTTATTTGCAGGGAAATGGATGCAACTGGAAAACAGTATGTTAAGTGAGATTAGTCAGTCACATAGGGTAAAAAAAGCATATGTTCTCCCTAATATACAGATGCTACGGAGAAGATGGGGCATAAGAGGGACTCCAGATGAAAAAGGAGAGACCCTAGATAAGCAAAGAAGTTGACTTAACTGAAGGTGATGGATGGGGGGAGGGGAACACCCTAATGCATATGATGTACTTTCACAAATATATCAAAGTCAATCACTAAACTGAACTTGAGAAGGAGGGAGGGAGAGGAAGTGGGGAGGGAATTGGGGAAGGAGTTAAATGAGATATGTGTGCATTTTTTTCTTTATCAGCTTGTACCTAACAAAGATGTATGATTACAATGCACCAATTAATAAAAATATTTTTAATCTGCCACCTAGATCAGTGGAATAGAAGATACAGAGACAAATCCACACAGTAACTGCCCACTGATTCCTGACAAGATACTAAAAACAAGTATTGGAAAAAAGACTGCCTTTCAACAAATGGTGTTGGGAAAACTGGATTTCCATACTAAGAAGAATGAAACTAGACTCCTATCTCTCACTGAACATAAAAAGTCAACTCAAAATGTATCAAAGCAGTAAGATCAGAGACTTTGCAACTACTAGAAAAAAACATAGGAAGAACTCTTTGACATATAGGCACAGGCAGAGACTTACTCAACAAGACCCCTAAAGCTTAGAAAATAAAATTGAGAGATAATAAGCAGGATGCTATCAAATTAAAAAATTCTGCATAGCAAAGGTAACAATGTAGAACAAGAAGAATAGGAGAAAATCTTTGCCTGCTACTCCTCTGACAGAAGATTAATATCCAGAACATGTAAATAGCAAAAAATCTTAACACTAATAAAACAAATAACCCAACCAATGAATTGACAATTGAACTGAATCGTCACTTCTCAAAAGAAGAAATACAAGTGGCCAGCAAATATATGGAAAAAATGTTCAACATCTTTAGAAATTAGGGAAATGCAAATAAAAAGTACACTGAGATTCCATCTTACTCCAGTTAGAATAGCAGTAGTCTATAATATAAATGCTAGCTGGGCATGGTGCCACATGGTTGTAATCTCAGTACTTGGGAGACTGAGACAGGAGGATCACAGGTTTGATGCCAGCCTCAGCAAATTAGTGAGGCCCTTAGTGAAACCCTGTTTCAAAATAAAACATAAAATAAGTCTGGGTATTTAGTTCAGAGGTAGAACACCCCTGAGTTCAATCCCTAGCACCAAGAATAAATAAATAAATAATACGCAAATACATAAATACATCTGCTAAGAGGATTGAGGATGTAGCTCAGTGGCAAAGCTGTTGTGTAGGATGTATGAAGCCCCAGGCTTCATCTCCAGCAATAAACACACACACACACACACACACACACACACACACACACACACACACACGTTGCTTTCTTTTATTCACTGTATTCACTGTACTACTTTGGTATCATTATCCCTTTGATTAGAAAATGAATCCAGGTTCAAGCCAGCCTTAGAAAATTAGTGAGAGCTTCTGTAACTTCGTGAGGACCTCTTTCAAAATAAAAATAAAATAGTCTGGGGTTGTAGCTCAGAGGTAAAACACCCCTGGGTTCAGTCCCCAGCATCAAAATAGAAAAGAAGAAATAAATAAATAAATAAATAAATAAATAAATAAATAAATAAATAAAACGAGAGAAAGAAAGAAAACAGTAATAAATAGTGGCAAGGATGCAGGAAAAAAGGAGCATTGATATATTGCTGGTGAGTACAACCACTATGAAGATCAGTATGGAGGTTCCTCAAAAGACTAGTGTTATGGTTAGATATAGAATGCTTCCTGAAGAGCTTGTGTATTAATTTTCAGAGTTTATGTAATTAAGTCATGATGGCTATAATTGCTCTATTTTTACTTCTGGTCTCCAGGATGTGAGAGTAGAGCTTTTCTCTCTCTCTCTCTCTCTCTCTCTCTCTCTCTCTCTCTCTCTCTCTCTCTCTCTCTCTCTCTCTCTCTGTTTCTCATGGCCATGTTGCCATGCTCTGAGCTTCAGACGCCAGCATACATGGACAGAATGAGGAATCTCCAAAACACTGTGAGCAAATAAATCTTCCTTCTTCTAAGTTTTGTGGTCAGGTATTTTGGATTATAACGGTGATAATGTTGACTGAGACAACTAGGAATGGTTGGGAGGCTGATAAAGGAGGATTACAGGTTTGAGGCCACAATACAGTAACTTAGCAAGATTCAGTTCTAAAATAAAAAAAAAAAATAGAGCCAGGCATGGTGATGCAGGCCTGTAATCCCAGTACTTGGGAGGCTAAGACAAGAGGATCGCAGGTTTGAGGCCAGCCTCAGCAGTTAGCAAAATCCTGTTTCCAAATTTAAAAAAAAATAGGGCTGAGGTGTAGCCTGGAGTTTCCATCCCCAGTGCTACTAAGTAAGTAGGTAAGTAAGTAAGTAGGTAAGTAAGTAAGTAAGTAAGTAAGTAAATAGGATTGGGGGTATAGTTCAGAGTAGGCAGAATGTCCCTACCTTCAATCCCTACTATCACAGAAAAATGAAGATTAGAAATGGAACCACCATATGACCCAGCTATACCACAACTCAGTATTTATCCTACAGAATTAAAGTCACATTACTACAGTGATACATTCATGCCCATGTTTATAGCAGCACAAGTCACCACAGCCACATTATACATTATACTAGGTGTCCACAAACAGATAGATGAATGAACAAAAATGTGGCATATAGACACAATAGAGTTTTGCTCAGCCATACAAAGAAGAAGAACAAAATCATGTCATTTTCAGGAAAAATGGGTGGAACTGGAGAACATCATGCTAATTGAGATCAGTCAGACTCAGAAAATCAAGAGCTGCATATTTTCTCTCTTATGTGGAAGTTAGAGAGAAAAAAAGGAAAGAAAGGGGGCCTTACGAAAATTAGGAAAGAGAACAATAGAGTAGTGGAAGGGAAGTAGAAAGGGGAGAAAGGGAGGAAAAGGGGAGGTATGAAGAAGAAACAGAACAAATAATGTTATATACACATATGAACATATCACAATGAATCTATCATGTACAATTACAATGTACCAATAAAATTTTTAAAAAGCTGGGTGTGGTAATCCATGCCTGTAATCCCAGTACTTGGGAGGCTGAGACAGGGGATTGTACATTCCAGGCCAGCCTCAGCAACTTAGTGAGACCTGTTTTAAAATGAAAAATAAAATAGGGCTGGAGGTATAGTTCAAAAGTAGAATGCCCCTGGGTTCAATCCCCAATAACACACACACACACACACACACACACACACACACACACAAAAAAAAAAAAAAAACCAACAACCTTTTAAAACTTCATCAATTGTTTACTATGTGAAGTGCACTATACTAGTTGCTACAAAGATACATATGACATCAACCCTGAAATCAAGCACACTAGTAGAGGAGAAGACATGTCTGCAAGTAACTGTAATAAGATCCCTAAGCTGCAGACATGGCTCCAATAAAGTCCTATGCAAGTTCAGAGGAGGGATCCAGTAATGCACACTACAGAGCTTGGCATTTGTTTGGGATATGGCAATAGCTCACTGAGCAGGGGACAGGGGAGAGAATAGAAGTTGTATGAAGGTAAACATCAAAAACCCTTGGATACAACAATAAGGAATTTTGTACTTGAAGAAATGATGTTATTCAGTAAACAAGAAACTCTGGTCTCATTAGTTGAGAGTGTGATGTCTCCATTCCTTGATGTTTGCCAGCTCTCCAGTTCAACTCCCCACTGCCAGGGCAATACTCTGAACCTCATCATTACCAAATCCTGCTTCGTCTTTGAAATCTTGATTCCCCACCCCACTCATCACCCCTTTCTCCACTGCTCTTATTATCCCTGTATTTTCACAGCATCAGGACCTCTACCAGTCTACTGTCATTACTTTCTTTCCTATGAAGCCTAGACCCTATGACCCTTAAGTTCCATATTCCTATTAATATCTTCAACTCTTTGAACAATAAAAATTTATTCACAAATCCTGCTGAAAATTCAACTTTTGGATCAATCTACATGCTTTCTCTACATCTAGGCTGAGGTGGTTAAATCTTCCCAGTAACTGGGCACAGTGGTGTTCCCCTGTAATCTCAGTACTTGGGAGGCTGAGAAAGAAGGATCATCAAGGCTAGACATGGAAACTTAACAACACACTTTCAAAATAAAGGATAAAATAGGCCTGGTGTATAGCTCAGAGGTAGAATGCACCTGGGTTCAATCCCCAGTCCTATTAATTAGTTAGTTGATTAAAATCTTCCCAACATACAGATAAATTACTTGATTCTATTCTATGTCTAAGTCTCTTTGAACAATGGCTAGGATTTCTCTACTTTTTGTGTGTGTGGTGCTGGGGATTGAACCCAGAGTCATTCTACCTCTAAGCTACATCCCAAGCCCTATTTTATTCAAAAAAATTTTTTTTCGGTACTGGGGATTGAACCCATGGGCATTCTACATCTGAGCTACATCCTCAGCCCTATTTTTTTATTCTTTATTTTGAAACAGGGTCTCACTAAGTTGTGGAGTGCCTCACTAGGTAGCTGAGGCTGGCCGAGAACCCGGATCCTCCAGTCTCAGCCTCCTAAGTATTGGGATTACAAGGGTGCACCACCATGCCTGGTTTATTTTTAAATTTTGAAACAGGGTCTCACTAAGTTGCTGAGGCTGGCCTTGAATATGTGAAACTCCTTCCTCAGCCTTCCAAATATAGGGATTACAGGCTTGTGCCACCATGCCCAGATTCTACCTCTTCTCATACACTAGGATCCAATCATGGGAGCTCCATCCTAATAAGATTATTTATTTCTAATGACTTTTCAAATGTCCCTACTTCTGAGCACCATAGTCAGATAAGTTTCCACCCTCTTCATCCTATTAACGGGTGATTGGGGATTAATCTCCTACATGAGTCAGGGGACAAACCATATTCACACCAAGGCACACCTCTCTCTGCTCACAGCAGATAGCAATGAAACAGACCAGGCAGTCCAGCAATGCATGACTGGCTCTGGAATCAGATGGATTTGCTTTCCAATCTTGCTGTGCAACCTGTTCACACTGTCTTTTCTGAGCTTGGTTTCCTTATACATTGAGTTTGCTTTCAAGGCCTCAGAAAAATAATCTGTATGTTATCCAGGTTAAGCAAAATATACATGTTGGCCACTCTTACTGTTATTATGCAGAATTATGAGGACATCCTGCTGATGTTTTCTCTCTCTCCAGGGAGTGACTGCTACTCAGTCAGGAAAAAAGATTTTATTTCCAGAGGGCTTTACAAGCTCTGAGGTGGCAACTGTGCAGATCCTTTTAACTGCTCTGTTAAATGCATATTAAACAACATCACATTGGAACCCATAGAAAGCATTGGCATGGCATGAAAATAGAAAGTAATACTTACCGAAGCTGGGCACAGTGGCCCACACCTGTAATCCCAGTACTGAGGATGCTGAGACAGGAGGATCACAGGTTCGAGGCCAACTGCAGCAACTCAGTGGGACTCTGTCTCAAAATAAAATAAAAAGTGCTAGGGATGTAGCTCAGTGATAGAATGCCCATGGTTCAGTCCCTCATACCATACAGAAAAAAATAATTGTTATTGAAAACTTTACTACTATATCGCCTATTGCCTCACAAAATGGAGTTGTTACACCTGCCTTCTAAGCTTCTTCCTTCGTTCCTTCCTTCCTCTTTCCTTCATTTGAGGGTGTGTGTGTGTGTGTGTGTGTGTGTGTGTGTGTGTGTGTGTGTGTATGTAGGGCTGTAGAGGAGTATTGGGGATTGAATCCAGTGGCATTCTACCTCTGAACTACACTCCCAGCCCTTTTAATTTTTAGTTTCAAAACAGGGTCTCTCTAGGTTGCTGAGGGTCTCACTAGTTGCTGAGGCTGTCCTTGAACCTGAAATTCTCCTGTCTCAGCCTCCTGAGTACTGGGATTACAGGTGTGTGTCATCATGTCCAGCTGTGTGTTTTTCTAGAAAGCTTGTAGGAGACCCAGACAATGTTGGACAGTATTGTTCCTCTCGACCAGCACAAACATGCTTAAACGGAGAAAATTAAAATAATGCAATATTTCGTGTCTTTTGTTGTTGTTTTTGCTGGTTAAACTTTAGAAATATACTCTCCTGTAGGTCTGCATACTCTGAGGCTGAGATGATAATATCTGAATCCTCAGTGCCTTGCTTGTCTGCATGGTACTGATACACAAGGAGGTCAGAATGATCTTTGGACCAACAAGACATTACAGAATCTACTCATTGTCCATCCTACTAACCAAATTTTACCCAATTTTTAAAGGATTGAGCTATAAAATGCCTTTGCATTCACATAGCACTTAAAATAAGCATCTTATTATATTAATGACTTCTTTATATAATCGCCTTCAGCTAAGATAAAATTATATCAGATTCTGTTTCAAGCCCTTGGACATCAAATGGGAATTTTTCAAGCAATTAGAATGACAGTGCCTCTTGCCTTTGAGATCCCTGAAGCTATAAGTTGGTGTTTAAACTACTTATAATGCAATAGTGGCTGAGAGAACAATTTGATGCATATTTCTTGTAATACAACCACATCAGGGTTTTCCTTTAGAAATTCTTTAATTGATTGTCCTTAGATGGCTTCCACCATTCCTATTCCCACTGAGGATTCTAAATATTGAAATATTATTTAATGAAACAATAGATCGTCCTTCAGTTGGAAATACATTTTCGGTCCCTCAAAAATTAGCAACTGGATTTTGAAATGTGAATAATAAAAAAGAGAAAATTTACCATAAAAATCCTAACACTGAGGGAATGGGGAAATCTCAGAATAACAACCTTAATGTGGGATGGTCTTTTTCTAATGCATCGACCTGTAGTTTCAAGAAGTAATACAGAAATTAGAACATAGATATAATGTCTACTTTTATTAGTTCTTCTTTTAAGTCAGGCCACGTTTTTCTTCTTTACATCCCTTTCCTCCTGATCTCAAAAAAGTCCTTGGGCATGATTTTCCTGTACAGGACTGGTTACATAATTTCTGGAACCCAGTAAAATAATGGACATGCAGGGGTCACTTGCTCAAAAGTTCTTAAAAAGATACCTTCATATTTGGACATAAATATATCAAGGTATGTGTGCATGTATGAATGTATCATTTTGAATCTCAGTATGATATATAATTATAATGCACCAATAAAAGTATAAAAATAAAATAAAACAAGGTATATGTGCATGTATGAACATAGTACTTTGAATCTCAGTATGATGTATAATTATAATGCACCAATAAAAGTATAAAAATAAAATGTTTTATTTTTGTAGTACTAGGGGCATTCTACCTCTGAGGTATACCCCCAGTCCTTTTTAAACTTTTTAAAAATTTTGAAACAGAGCCAGGTGTTGTGGTGCATGCTTGTAATCCCAGTACTTGGGAGGCTGAGACAGGAGAATCGCAGGTTTGAGGACAGTTTCAGCAACTTAGTGAGACTCTCAGCAACTTAGTGAGACCCTGTTTCAAAATAAAAAGAAAATAGGGTTGGAGATGTATCTCAGAGGTAGAATGCTACTATGTTCAATCCCCAGTACCCCCCCCCCAAATTTTTTTGAAAGAGGGTTTCATTAAGTTATCACATTTTGGCCTTGAAATTATAATTCTTCTGTCTCGGCCTTTCAAATACTGGAATTAAAGGTGTGTGCTATCACACCTGGCTTAAAAATAAAACTTTAACTCTTTAAAATTGAAAAAACACAACATTCTAAAAGATATCAAAACAGTAACAGCAGAGCATCTAAAACAAATGTAAGGTCCTTCTAAGTGTAGGGCTCCCTGTGACCACACAGGAGTCACGTGCCGGAATTGCCAGCCTTGTTCCTAGTTTTGTATAATATCAGTGTAGAGAAGAATTTATATACAATACCCGCTTTCAGTTGAGTCCACAGTCTGATGGTCTTCAACATTTTGCAATGACTAAGATTTTTGTTACCTCTTTCATCTCCTGTCTTTTTCGTAATATCTGTTATGCTATAACTTGAAATAAAGAAATACACTTATTTCGCTATTGTAAGAATCCTCTATGCTTTGCTTTCTTTCAGATTTTTGTCTTTGATCCTTGTGTTTAGAACTCTTACTAAAATATCCCTGGGGTGTGCACTGAGCTTTGATGATAAGCCCCCATGCCATAACTGTTTACAGCCACTGGGACTTCTTTTCGTCCTAGTTGCAAGATCTGTGCTAACCAAGTTGATATTGGAGGGTGTATGTGTTTTTTCTGTTTGTTTTTGTAATCAAGAAATATACATAACCTTTCCTTTGTTGATTATTATGGTTTTTTATACTTGAATTTTAAAACTACTTTTCAGACTTTTAACCTGGGTACTTCCTTTTCATGCCAATCTTACCTCCATGCATAGCTTTATTTGATGTGCTTTTTACAGCCCAAAGTTTTCAGTAATCAGATTGGAGATCTGCTAAAGTTTTCATATAACAGATTGGCCTGTTTCAGATTGTGTTAATTCTCTCATTAGGAGCTCTTGAGACTCACAGGCTTGTCAGCATTGGCAGATTCACTTGGGAAGTCTCTGATTTCATTGGTTATATAGTTGGAGTGTATTTGATTTCTCTGCTAATGTGCTTTATCATGGAACTTTTCTTTTTTTTTTTAGGATTTTATTTTATTACTTTTCTACGATTTTGGCTATCTATGCAAATACTGAACCATAATGTATCTCAATATCCCTGAAACTTATTATTTGGTCTCATTTAGAAGAGTACCTAGTACAAGCTGAGTATTGTGGCAGACACCTGTAATCCAAGTATGTGGGAGGTTGAAACAGGAGAATGGCAGGTTTGAAGCCATCATGCAGTAATTAGTGAGACTTTATTTCAAAATAAAAAGACCTGGGGATGTAGCTGAGAGATAGAATGTTCTGGGGGTTGAATTCCCAGTACACCTCACCCCACACACAGGTACCTAATACAAAAGCTACATATGTCTTAATTCTGACATAGTCTTACTCATTCGACATTTCTGAGATAAGTTCCATAACTTTTTGCTTCACAGTGACTTTGGGAAGGTTCCTCTTTTATCAACCAAAGAGACTTGCTTAGAGCCTAATCAGGATATCCAAAGCTCAGCAAAACTAGTGAGGCCTCCAAATAAATCAGCCCGAGGTTGGGACTTCTTGTGCATGTTATATACACATGACTGAAAACTCTGACAGGGTGCTCAAGATCATTTGCTTCTTTGCTGGCTGTCAACTCACCTCAAACCCTGCAAGGTTTGCCATTCTTTTGGGAAGCCAGTGGACTACCACATATCACAGAGCAAGTTAGACTTTCCTACAAAACCATATACTTGTATCACATGTGTAATATTGAGGAAGCTGGGGCTCTAAGCTGTCCTCTGAAGGTGTTTCTCCACATCTTCTTGATTTCCCCACTTGCTAAACTCAGGGCTTGTGGTGAATATTGGGGTGGAGGTTCCATTACAGAGGAATTCCATTCATCTACTTGATAGTAAATAAATGTAAAGTTGAGGGAAATTAAAATAGGGATGAGAGATTCTGTGAACCATTGTGTACTTTATTTTTAAGCAAAGCTGCTGGAAGTCATAAGATTCTTGTGACACTGAGAGGTCGCATTTATGGTTTTATCTAATGTAATTTGTGTGATAAGCAATCCTAGAGGGCTCCCAAGCTTGGCTCAATAGCTATTGCTGATCATTCAGCAGAGCAGAGATGTATCCATGGTGATCCTCCTGCTTCAGCCAGAATAGGGATTCCCATAGGGCTTAATAGCCTGGCAGATTCTTGGCATCCATAGTAAGTCAAATACTACATTGCATAGAGGAAAATCTGAAACTTTCTTTCAGAGACAGCGATAGTGATATTTACTATATTATGTCAGTAGGGGGTCAGTAGTGAGAAGAGATTCAAATTGGAGTTTATTAAAACACCTATATTCTTTGAAGTGTTTCATTTTCTCCCTTCTTTAATCATGTAAATGACCAATGAACAACTTTCCCAGGGGTACGTAATTGATTACACATTACAGATGATGAGAAGGATGCTATGCGGAAGGAGACAAAGAGTAAAATAAGCATATTTTATGGACAAGCATTTTCTCATTTAATGTCCTTTTAGTTTGGGAACATTTATAGGAGGGGGGAGAGATGACAAACATGTAACAATTTAGAGAACATCTGTAGTTGGGTATGGATGAGTGTAGGGCAGGAATTTGATTATTTAATGCATAATGAGAAAGATATTAAATCTTTCTTTTTATCTATGTTAGGATATATTTCCCAGATGAGGCAATGAAAATGGTACTCTGGGTGTGTGTGTGCGTGTGCTTGTGTATGCGTGTGTGTGTGTGCGAGAGAGAGAGAGACACTAAGACAAAGGTAAACCAGTTGTGGTGGCACATGCTTGTAATCTCAGTACTTGGGAGGCTGAAACAGGAGGATCACAGGTTCGAGCACAGTGTCAATGACTTAGTGAGGACCTCAGCAACTTACCAGACTGTTTAAAAAAAAAAAATTAAAAGGGTTGGGATGAACCGGGCGTGGTGGCCCACGCTTGTAATCCCAGCATTCGGGAGGCTGAGACCCGAGAATCCGGGTTCACGACCAGCCTCAGCTACCTAGTGAGGCACTTCGCAACTTAGTGAAATCCTGTTTCAAAATAAAGAATAAAAAATAGGGCTGGGGGTATAGCTCAGAGGTAGAATGCCCTTGAGTTCAATCCCCAGTACCGCAAAAAAATAAATAAATAAATAAAAAATAAATAAAAGGGCTGAGATGTAGCTCAGAGGAAGAATGCCCCTGCATTCAATCCCCAGTACCAAATACTACTACTACTACTATTACTACTACTACTACTACTACTACTAATGAAATAATAATAATAATAATAATAACAACAACAACAAAGGTCGCCAGGTATGCTAGTGTGTACCTGTAATCCTAGTACTTGAAAGGCTGAGACAGGAGGTCACAGATTCAAAACCAGCCTCAGCAACTTAGTGAGATTCTGTTTCAAAATAAAAACTAAAATAGGACTGTGGGTGTAGCTCAGAGGTAGAATGCCCCTGGGTTCACTCCCCAGAACCACATACACAAACAAAAAGGAAAAGGTATGGTCATTGGAAGTTCCTAGCAAAAAGAACTTGGCAGTAGAGCATTGACCTATTGGCACATCTAGATGAATAATTTAGCAGTTGGACTAATTGCCACTTTGAGAATCCCAGAGGCTCTGTTGCAGAGAAGGGGACAGAGGATGTCATTCCGGGGTAGTGTGGCTGAAAGCAATGGGCTTTCCTTGGAAAGGAACACCCAGAGTGATGAAGAGCTGACAGGGAAGAGGCCCCAGAGATGTACTAGAGTCCTGGTGAGGTAGAAGAATTAGATCCTTGGTTGATCAGAAAGATGGAAGCAGCTTCTTGGAATGTCTGTAGACTCCAAGATAGCAAAAGAAGATGGCCTGATGACTTACATAGTATACTCTAGTGATAGACAGCCTATGGATTAAACTGAAGCAGCAGGTCTCAACCCTGGACTTTAGAAGCAAGTAATTTCAAAATAAACTGCATTCAGTCTAAGCTATTTTATCCCACTGTTTTGAGAAAGAGTTGTATAATAAAGAATTTGCAGAAAAGTGGTATTTTAATTTTGAAAATTATTATTTTGTGGTACTAGAGATTGAACCCAGGGGCATTCTACCTTTGAGCCACGCTCCCAGCTGTATTTTATTTTTTATTTTGAAACAGGGTCTTACTAAGTTGCTAAGGTCCTTGCTAAGTTGCTGAGACTGGCTGTGAACCTGTGAGCTTCTTGTCTCAGCCTCCCAAATACTAGGATTACAAGTATGTGTCATCATGCCTGGTGAAAAATTGTATTTTTAAATCTTTGATATTTGAGCATAACAGTCCCTCCATCCTGCTTCTTTTTGCTTGTTTTGTTTAGATGCTAACAATATAACTTTTTTTAGCTTGTTTGCTTGAGAAGGGAAATGATCAGCTTTGAACCATTGATCTTTATACTTTAGGTTTGGAAGGAACAACAAATATTATGTGTTCATATAAACGTATTAAATTCTAAATTAAAAATACAAGTACAAAACATTGAAAGGCACTACTCACAAGAACCAAGAGCTGGAAGTGCACCAAACGTTCACCTACTGATGAACAGATAGAACGAAATGTGGCACAGACATACAATGGACTATTACTCACTCTTAGAAAGTAGGAAATCCGGTGACATGCTACTACATGGATGAAACTTGTGGACATTATGCCAAGTGAAATAAGCCTGTTACAAAAAAAGGATGGTTGTACTTCTATGGAGTGAGCTATATAATACAGACAAATTAGAAGGTAACATGGTGGTTACCGGAAGAGGGGGAGGGGCAAAGAGGAATTACTGTTTACTAGGTATGGTTTCAGATTTGCAAGATGAAAAAGTTTTGGAGCTTTGTTTCATAATAATGTGAATACACTTAACACTACTGAACTATACATTTTAAATAGCCAAGATGGTTAATTTTATGTTGTATATATTTTATCACAATTTAAGAAAACTGGCAGTTTCCCACAAGCCATCATGCTTTAAAATTTTCTCTTTTCCAAGCAAGTGATAATGGTGAACTCTGGCATATATTTGCACTGACCTACCAACAAGGCATTTTAAAATAGTCTTCAGACATTCTATAAATTATTTAATTTAAAATATTTTTAGGGTTTTCTTATCCTTGATGTTCATAGTTTTTCCATGGCTTTCCTTTCTAAATATTGGATGCACGGTGGATTTATTTCTCTGCTTTGCTCTTTTGAATTTCAGTGTGTTGTGATTACTCTAAAATAGGAAGTACCTGTGGGAAATACAAACTTCCTGCTCTTCCTTACTTTAATCCCATATAGGCTACTCATAGCTTGTATTCAGCAAAAATAATACTTCTGTTTCTTGGCATTTACATCTCCCAGGTAATCATTGTGCCATCTCGTACCCTACCCCCTGTTTTTTCCCTGGCTAATGCTTATTCAAACTTGTGTTCACTTCCATTTTCTCTAGAAGTCCTTATAATCCATCTCTGATTGAATCATGCCATCATGCTTTTCAGTACTCTCTTTAATTTGTTTTGTCTTTCTGATCCTGAAGAGCCCTAAACAATTTATTTTCAATGGGGGGGGAGTAATGTATTTTTGGAATTTGAGAAAGTTTTTTTCCCTGTGAAATTTTGGCAATTGTATAATCCAGACACCACGAACCTTTTACTTATTTATCTATTATTATAATGTTAATAATAGATAATAATATTATTATTATTGTTATTTTGTGGTACTGGGGATTGAACCCAGGGACATTCTACCCCCAAGCTACACCCCCATCTCATTTTTGTTGTTGTTTGGAAACAGTCTTGCTAGGTTGCTGAAAACCTTGCTATGTTACTAAGGCTGTAGTCTGCAATTCTCCTGTGGCAGCCTCCCAAATACTGGGATTTACAGGCATGCACCACCACATCTGGCTGACACTGACCCTTTAGAGTATAAACATGAGAAAAATTTATGGATCATCACCAATAGTATTTTCAACTTTTGCTTCCTTTCTTCCTTCTTTTCTTTTTATTTTTTTGAAACAGGGTTTCACTAGGTTGTTGAGAGTCTTGATACATTGCTGAGGCTGTCCTTGAACCTCTGATTCTCTGTTCTCAGCCTCAGCTTCCCAAGTACTGGAATTACAGGTGTGCACCACCACACCCAGATGACTTTGCTATATATTGAATAAAAAAAGTCACAAATGACCAAAAAAGCTACTATACATTCAGTAACAATTGTTGAATCAATCCCATCTAGATACATTTGAAAAACAAAAATACCCATGTGTCAGAGGTGCAGTATATTTAGTCAATATCCAGGCAGTATTTATGGGACTTATCACTACTCTGGGCTATTTTTCTGACCCCAAGTCGCCCCTCCAAGAGCTATGTGAGCCACCATTTAGGAGAAATATTGTGTAGACAAATCCCAGAATCCAAGTAAATTGCACTGAAGTAACTCCAGAAAGCAGGTTACATGACCTGTCCAAAATACCTCCAGCAGTGAAGATTCCAGAGGCTCGCACTTCCCATTCCTGAACAAACACTGTAGCCCTTAATAATTCCTCTGCTGTAGGCTTCCTGCCAGCCACAGACATCTGTGTTGGCCAAAGGCAGGAACTCAGATTTTCATTTTTCCAGGCTTGTCATTTCTCCCTGAGCCAACATATGCATTCATTTCAAGGATGGGATGGACTGTGAGAGCCATTGCAGAGGTGAGTGGCAGGAAGCCAGTTACAGAGACAAGGATGTGAAAATACTAGGTCCCACATCAAATGCTAATGATTATCATTTCACATGTTAACCATGGGCAAGTGGCTTAAGCTCCCTGAGTTTCTTTAACTTCGTTTGGCAAATGGAGGCACAAGCAGTTGCTCTAGGGCTTAACTGACTAAAACTCTGGCTCTCTAGACTTAGGGTTAAAGGCTGCAAAGCTGATGAATGGTTGCCCTCATCTTTATGGTTGCCTTCCTCTTTTTCTTGGGGAAGGGGAGGCATTACATCTCTAAGCTATACCCTCAGCTCCTTTTTAAAATTTTTTATTTATTTTACTTTGAAACGGGGTCTCACTAAGTGTAGAGGGTTTCACTCTGTTGCTAAGGCTGACCTAGAACCTATGATCCTCCTGTCTTAGCCTCCTCAGCCCTGGGATTACAAGTGTGCACCACCACACCCTGTACTTGTACTCCTCTTTCAAATAATTAATAAAGTTATTAAAGAAATCATGCTCATTAAGTATCCCTTGCCAGATATAGTGGTCCGGACCTATAATCCCACTACTTGGGAGGCTGAGACAGGAAGATCACAAGTTTAAGGCCAGCCTTAACAAAAAGGGCTTGGGATGTAGTTCAGAGTTAAGATGCCCCTGGGTTAAATCACAGGGTATTTTCAAGGTAATAAATGCTAGAAAGTTTTGGTTGGTTTGTTTTTGCAGTACTGTGCATAGAACTCAGGGACTCTCACATGCTAGGCAAGTACTCTACTTTTGAGCTACACCTCTATCCCTATTTATTTATTCATTTATGGCATTAGGGATTGAACTCAGGGGCATTCTACCTCTGAGTTACACCATCAGCCCTATTTTATATTTTACTTTGAAATAGGGTCTCACTAAATTGTAGAGGGCTTCACTAAATTGCTGAGGCTGACTGTAAACCTGCGATCCACCTGTCTTAGCCTCCCAAGTACTGGGATTACAAGAGTGTGCCACCATGCCTGGCTTATTTTCTATTTTGAGACAGGGTCTCCCTAAGTTGCCAAGGGTAGCCTTGAACTTGTGATCTTGTATCCTCAGCCTCCAGAGTAGCTGGGATTATAGGCCTGTGCACCTGGCTAATATTTAAAAGTTTTCAAAAACTACTCCTAACCCTGGGTCTCTAGCACCATCTCTACCTAACTAGGGTGACACAAAGTGAACAGGCTCATTCCAGAGTCAAGGCAGAGAAGGTACCAGATGAGCCTTAGACATCTGGTCATATAAAAAAGGAATGAAATGCTTGAAAAGTAATGGGAACACATCACAGGGATGCAGGGACTGCTTCAGAGGTGCTCCCCTGGCAAAATCTGGGAAATTTGCACATTAAAATAATTAAGTAATAATTACAAAACATTGTGGAAAGTAATGAGCTCATATCAATAAAAATAAATAACAAGGGAGAAGGCAAATTGCTTGGTTGTGGTCAGATGCTGAACACATTTGGGAAATGTAAAATAAGTGATAGAGTCAAAAAGTTAGTATTTTGTAAGTATGGGATAAAAATCAGTGGCTGTTAAATTTAGGTGAAAATTTTGATGAGGAGGATAGTTGCATGGCATTTAAGTGTTTTCCCAGAGACTTCCTGTTAGTTGCCAAGGAAAAATGGTCATAATATGGTGGAGAAACTGGACAAATATTTGGTAATGAGGGGTGGATATACATGGTGTGCCTTCAGCTGTGATGCCTCTAAAAAGCAAGTATGAGAATGGCAACATAGAAAAAAATTAAGAAAGTTTATGGAATGTTCAAGATGAAAGGGAGTTAAAGAAAGGTAACAGTTAAATGCAATACTTGACCTTAGATTAAATTCTATACTGGATGTGGGAAATGCCATAAAGGACATTGTTAGGCCAACCAACAAAGGTTCAGTATGCACAGATAGATGGCAAAATAGATAAAAGTAGTATCTCAGTACAAATTTATGAAGTTCACAACATCCCTAAAGAAGCTAAATCATACAAAGTATTTAGGGGTGAAACAATGTGATATTTGTAACTTACCCTGAAATAGTTCAGAAAAGGAGATAAAAAGAGAAAGTGGTGGTGCATGCCTGTCCTGTAATCCCAGTACTTGGGAAGCTGAGAAAGAAGGATTACAAATTTATGGCCAGCCTCAGCAATTTAGAGAGACTCTTCACAACATAGTGAGACCATGTTTCAAAATAAAAAATAAAAATAGGGCTGGGGGTGTAGGTCAGAGGTAGAATGCCCTTGGGTTCAATCCTCTCTAAGTTATATAGGATGTACTTTATACTATTCTGATTGTTGAAATGTGTTTGTATGCTTTAAATTATTTCCAAATAAAACAGTAAAAAAAGTTTAAAATGTTAAGTACACCAAGTTTCTTAGATCCAATGCCAAGTGCACAGTCCATAAAAATATTGGTAAATTAGAGTCCATCAAACATGCAAATTTCTGCTTTTGAAAGATACTATGAAGAGAATGAAAAGAAAAGGCATAGACTAAAGGAATAGTATTTGAAAACCATACAAAAGTT
Source organism: Graphiurus murinus (assembly GCA_004027655.1). Classification (NCBI taxonomy): domain Eukaryota; kingdom Metazoa; phylum Chordata; class Mammalia; order Rodentia; family Gliridae; genus Graphiurus; species Graphiurus murinus. Next base: position 10,278 of record PVLC010020170.1, on the reverse strand, counting down.
TGTATCCAAATACATACTTGTATCCAAAATATATAAAGAACTTTCGAAATGAAATAATAAAACATATAAAATAATAACAATTATAAAAATATTTGAACAGATACTTATCCAAAGAAGAGATATACATTGGTCACCTTTTTAAATTTTTTAATAAAAACAACAGTGGGCTACTAAGTGAAGTTTCAATATATACATGCATTGTATTATGTTTAAATAGGGTTAACACTGATAGAGACTTCCTAAATAAGACACCTTAAGCTCAGGAAATAAACTCGAGAGTGAATAAATGGGATGGCATCAAATTAATAGCTTCTGTACAGCAAATGAAACAAAGAGTCTAAAGAGAGAGCCTATGGAATGGGAGAAAATCTTCACCAGCTCTTCCTCTGATAGAGAACTAATATTTAGAAGATATAAAGAACACACACAAAAAAATGCAACACCAAAAAAGATACTCCAACCAAAAAATGGGCAAAAAGCTGAGTAGGATGGCACATGCCTATAATCCCAGTACTCTGGAGACCAAGACAGGAGGATCAAAGGTTCCAGACCAGCCTCAGCAACTTAGACCCTGTTTCAAAATAAAAATGGGCTGGAAGTGAAGCTCAGAGGTAGAATACCCTTGGGTTCAATCCCCAGTACCATTACAACAACAACAAAAAGGGCAACTGAACTGAACAGGCGCTTCTCAAAAGAAGAAATATAAATGACCAATAAACATGAAAAGTGGTCAGCATCACTTGCAATCAGGGAAATGAAAATAAAAACTACTCCATCTAACTCTAGCTAGAATGGTAATCATCAAAAATAGGGACTCTTATGCATTGAAGGATTGCAAATTAGCACAACCACTATGGAGATCAGTATGGAGATTCCTCACAAGATTAGGGATGGAGCCACCATATGACACAACTATACTACTCCTTGATATCTTTCCAAAAGAACTAATATCAAAATACTATTGTGATATGTGCATACCCATGTTTATAAAAGCATAACTCACAATATACAAATTATAGAACCAACCTATGTGGCTATTCATGGATAAAATATGGTGTATATAAACACAATGGTGATTTACTCAGCCATAAAGAACAAAATTATCTCATTTGTAGAAAAGTGGATGAAACTAGAGAATATTATGATAAGTGATCTGAGCCAATCTCAAAAAGTCAAAGGTGGAATATTTTCTGTCATTTGTGGAAGCTAAAGAGAAATAGGAAACAAAAAGGACTTCAGATGAGAGGATAGAGACCAGTAGAACAGTGGAAGGAATTTGGGGGTGGCAGGTAAGGAGGGTAAAAAAGAGGACAGAGGAAGGGAGTAGTTCAAATAATGTTATGTCCATATATGAAGATATCACTACCATTCTAACTAATATGCACAGGGAGGGAGGAGTGGCGAGTTGAATGGGATGCAGAGGGAACTACACCAAGTGCTGTGTGCATGCATGTTTGTATCACTTTGAACCTCACTATCATGTATAATTATAATGCACTAATAAAAGTACAAAAATAAAAGTAAATAAAAAAGAAATATGGAAAATAACTCAGGCTAAATATTACCTTTTAATCATCTATCATTTCTTTATGGTAAAAACACTCCTTTCTTCTAGTACAAAATTGTCTTCTGTAGTCATCCTACTGTGCAATAAATAGCATACCAGAGCTCCTTGCTCCTATTTAATTGTAACTTACTGTCCATTGATCAATTTCTCCCCATCTCTGAACCCCCCCTACACTCCTAAGCCTCTGGCAATGGCCAATGTACTTTCACCTTCTTTGAGATCAATCAAATATCAGCTTTTTTTTTTCAATGCTGGGGATCAAAACCAGATCTCCCTACATGCCAGGCAAGCTCTTTTCCCCTGAGTAAGTTCATGATGTGCCTGTCATTTTATGGCTGACTTACTTCACTTAATGTAATGATTCCAGTTCCATCTATGTTGTTGCAAATTAAAATGACAGTAAGATCCCACTTTCCAACCACAAGAACACCTAAAATTCAAAAGATTGACTCTACCAAGTGTTGGCAAAAGTAGGAAAAAATTGGAATTCTTACATGCTGCTGGTGGGAATTTCAAATGGCGTGAATTGATTTTGACAGTTCCTTTTAAAGTCAAGCCTGCACTTATAATATGATGCAGACACTCCACTCAGAGGTATTTACTCAACTGAAGTAAAAGTACATTTCCACACAAAGACCTGTAGAAGAATGTTGACAGCTGCCTTATTTTCATAGCCTATATCTGGAAACAACACAAAGGTCTATCCCCATGTGAGTGGATAAACAAATTGTGGTGGGAAACTACTCAATAACAAAAGGAGTTAATTATTAACACATGCCACGATTTTGGTCCTAGCAAAATAATTACAGCCAGTGAAAGAAGCACAAGAAAGTACATACTGCATGATTGCATTTCCATAACATTCTAGAAAATGTGAATTAATCAAAAGTGACAGAAAGCAGAAGAGTGATTGTCTGAGAAGAAAGGAGGAGTAGGGGTGGAGGATGTATTACAAAGGCTCAGGAAGGAAATTTTGGGGTGAATGATAACGAATACTATTTTGATTGTTGTGGTGGTTGTATTCAAATACCAACACCCACCAGATTATACAGTTGATTGTGAAATCCATTGTGTGGTTTATTGATTCTAGGTCATTGTTTGTTTATCTATTATATCTCAATAGATATAACAGTGTGTGTGTGTGTGTGTGTGTGTGTGTGTGTGTGTGTGTGTGTGTGTATGTGCATGTATTGTAGTGGGGATTGGAGCCAGAGGCACTCTACCTCCAAGCTATACCCCTAACCCTATTTTATTATTTATTTGTTATTTTCATGGTACTGAGGATTGAATCCAGGGGCATTCTACCTCTGAGATATACCCCTAGCCCTGTTTTATTTTTTATTTTGAAACAGGGTCTCACTAAGTTGCAGAGGCTAGCCTGGAACCTATGGTCCTCCTGTCTCAGCTTCCCAAGTACTGGGATTATAGGCAATTGATAGAACTGATTTTAAAAGTGGCTAGAAGAGCACCTGGTACACAGTAGGCATTCAATACACGTAGGCTCCCATGTCTTTCCTCTATTCTTCCAACTCGCTGCTCTTTACTGTGTAGTTAGTAGTGCCAAATAACACCATTTTTCACTATAGTCATTTTTCTTCAGAAAAATTAAGGACAAAAATAAAAATGATAAAACACCCACACAAAAGGTAAGCCTCAGTTAATGATACTCACAAAAATAAGAGTGACAAGCTGGGCTAAGTCACACATGCCGGTGATCCCAGGTACTCAGGAGGCTGAGGTGGGAGGATCATTTGGGCCCACAAATTCCAGACCAGCCTGGGAAACATAATAAAATCCTATCTCAAACAAACAAACAAACAAATAAACAAACAAGGAAGCTGGGAGCAGTGATGCATGCGTATAATCCTAGTACTTGGGAAGCTGAGGAAATCCAGGCTTAAAGCCAGCCTCTGCAAATTAGCAAGACTATCAGCAACTTAGTGAAACCATGTTTCAAAATAGAAAAAAAGGACTGAGGGTTTAGCTCAGTGATAGAATACCCCTAGGTTCAATCCATAGTATCACAAAACAAACAAATGACAACCATTTTCCTGGATTTTAAGATAGATAAGTGGATAGATGATATGGACAGGTAGATACATGACAGAGAGATGATAGATAGATTCTCCTGCTCCTCTTCTCCCTTCTCCCCTGTTATTCTCTTCCCACTGTTTCTACTTTTCCTCCTCCTCTTTCTTCTGATAACTAGCTTCTGTGATGATTTACTGGGAAAAAACAGTAGCCACTTTGGAAAATGACTTTTGAGGTCAATTAAAGAGCACGGAGAAATCCAGATTCCATCCAGGAGCACCTGCAACCCAGAAATTCATGGAAATCTAGTCAGTGATATGTCTGTTAACAACAACAAATTGAAAAGGGACTAATTGCTCTTTTTTCTTTTTCACAAAGATGAAGAACCATGGAGAAATTTAATTTGTCCATCCTTCATGGGGGTTGTACAGTTGGTTGGAGAATGGGATGAGGTTGGATGGGACAGGTTTGAGATAGAAGAACAGAAAAGAGTTACCACTTTCATATATCGAAATGAAGTGAATTTATTTTTTAAAATGTCTATTTATTTTGCTCACATTAAGTTTTGGCTCAATAAAATATTTGACCTTTACAAATATTGACTCTCTTCTGAGAAGAAACTGACATTAGTGCCATGGAAGCATTCCTATCTGCACAGGTTCATCATACCACTGAGAGGCTCCAAAGATAGATTCTTGTTCTGTTGTTGTTGCTTTTTTATTGTGGCACTGGGGATTGAACATAGGAGTGTTTTGTCTCTGAGTTATATCCCCAGATTTTTTTTTTTGAAACAGGGTCTTGCTAAGTTACCATCCTCTTGCCTTGTACCCGCAATCCTCCTGTCTCAGCCACTCAAGAACTGGAATTATAGGTGTGCGCCACCACACCCAGGTAAAGAGAGATTATTGTTGATGTTTATTCTTTTTTAAAAAAATTGTTTGTGGTACCGGGGATTGAACTCTGGAGCATTCTACCCCCAAGCTACACCCCCAGCTCTATTTTTTATTTTTAATTTGAGACAGGGTCTTGCTAGGTCCATGAGTCTCACTACCTACTGAGTGTGTCCTCGAACCTGCAATCTTCCTAAGCCTCCCAAGTACTGGTATTACAGGCATGTAATACCATGCCTAGCACTGTTGATGTTTATTCTAACTTCTTAGGTCACCAAAGTTGTCATAGCAGTGGTGTGTCCTTAGGAGCCACAGAATAAGGATAAAAGATTGAAAGACAAAATGGATTAGCAAAGATTACAAGACATGAATTAAATCTAAGTTTTAACTGAATCCCATCCAACCAGTGGGGAAAATACCAATGAATATATATCCATTAGAAAGGTATCAGGTAAAATATACTTTTAAATATTTTTTGTGTTAAAACAATGTAAACCTCTTAAAAATAAAATGCAATGGATTAGCATTTTGAATATTTGCACATTTTCTGGTAACAGATCATTTTGAACACTTTCATGCAGTGCAGATCAGTAAACAATGAGTTTTTGAACTCGTTGAAATCTCCAACTCTTTGAAGAATGAGTTAAGAGAGAATGCTATGGCAGCATAAAATTAAAGGGACCTAAAAGGGTATAAAAAAGACCAAAAGAGTAGAGGCAGCTGGCAATTTGAGAAATGACAAACTAAGTGAAATGATGTAGGCATTTACAAGGTTTGGATGTACCACAGGCAGGAAAAAATCAGACCGATCACGATCACTTCTTTGTGTAAATAGGAACACTAGAGATTGGGTTAGTAGTGGCAAGACTAAGGCCATACCAAATGTAAGATCAAAGCAAGTTTAAGAAGGCTGTTGCTTAGCTGGGTGCATTGGTGCACGCCTGTAATCTCAGTACTTGGGAGGCTGAGACAGGAGGATCGCAGATTCAAAGCCAGCCTCAGTAACTTAGTGAGACCCTGTTACAAGGGAGGGAGGGCGAGGGAGCAGGGTGGGAATTGGGGAAGGGGTCAAATGAGAAATGTGTGCAAATATGTCGTTAACAATTTGTACCTAACAAAGATGTATGCTTACAATGCACGAATTACTACAATAAAAAAAATAGGGCTGAAGGTGTAGTTCAGATGCAGAATGATCCCTGGGTTCCATCCCTAGTACCAAGAAAGAAAGAAAGAAAGAAGAAAGAAAGAAAGAAAGAAAGAAAGAAAGAAAGAAAGAAAGAAAGAAAGAAAGAAAGAAAGAAAAGGCTGCTGTTTAGCCAGGGAAGGGAATACAGGTATAATTAGTTCAATATTTCAGGCTAATAAAAATGTTAATTAATTTTAACTTGTTTCTTAAAATTCACATTCCTTATTACTCTATTTTATCATCTTCTAAAGATAGAACAGCCACACTTTTTTGTGTGTGGATGCTTTAAAAAGACAAAGAAGACAGGCATGGTGGCAGATACCTGTAATTCCAGTACTTGAGAGGCTGAGACAGGAAGATTGCAGTTTCAAGGTCAGAGCACGGTAACTTAGCAAGATATTATTTTAAAAACTAAAAAAAAACTGAAGGTATAGCTCAGTAGTATAATGCCCTTAGGATCAACCCCCAGTACCACTAAATAAACAAATAAATGACAAAGAACAGAGAAGAAAAGCAAAAGATCAGTTTTTGATTAGATTACATCTTGTAATTTGCTTCTAAATTCTGTAACCCTGGGAAACCTGAACCTTCTAAGATATATGCTACACTGGCAGGTGCCACTAATAGGGCAGTGATCTTAATGCTAGAAGTGGTACCAAGACACTAAGCCCACTCCACATTGTTGAGTGGTCCATAAATGTCACCTGATCTAGTAGGGTCTTATCAGCACAAAGATTTTCAATTCATGGAATCCAGTCATGAAAAATGTCTGCTTGGTCTTGAGTTTTAGTTTATCTAGTTGCTGTGCTGTTTCACCAATAGAGTCCAGCTAGGCAAAAAATGAAAGAAGAAAGAAATAAAGAAAGAAATCAAAGAAAATTAATAATGTAACCAGGTAATTTATTTTCACAGTAATACTTTACAAAACTAGCTGGTAAGTTTAAAACACTTCTAAAATTCCAAAAGGAACAGGCACTCATTTTTTCATGAGTTTGCTGGTCCTGTGAGAAAAGAACAGCTTCTTTTAAAAATCTATTGTGAAATTTGAAAATAAAAGCAGAAATGTGATCATGTAATGCAAGCAAAACATTTTATATTTGCTGAATTTAAAAGAAAACTTCCAATATGCTCATTGCCAGGAATGGTGGTACATTGCTGTAATATCAGCTACTTGGGAGGTTGACCAGGAGGATCATAAGTTCAAGCCTGGCCTCATGAACTTAGCAAGAACTTGTCTCAAAATAAAAAAAGAAAAGGCTGGTCATGTAGCTCAGTAGTAGAAAGAGCATGTCTGGGTTCAATCCTCAGTTTTTCAAAAGTTAAATTAATAAATTAAATATCCATCAGTTTATGAAAGGTCGCTGACCACACAAAGTCACTCCAGGGAGTGCCTTCACATCTTTTCCCAGCAGTATCTACTACTGTATTTTTTTCCTCCTGCCTTTTTTACCATGTGACTGTCTGTCTCTTTTCTTTCTCTGGAATCCCAACTGTAGTATCATCCTCACCTTCCCCTTCATCCTTCTTTGCCTACCAACCATTGATTGTCTATTATGTAGAACAAGTTTGTATACAGCACTGGGAATTGAACCCATGAGATTCTACCACTGAGCTACATACCCAGTCATTTTATTTTTTATTTTAAGACATGTCTTGCTAAGCTGCCCAGGCTGGTCTCAAACCTGGGATCATCCTGTATCAGCCTCCAAAGTTGCTGGGATTACGGACATATATCACTGTACCATGCTTAGAACAAGTTATTTTAACTGGACATGATGGTACATGCCTGTAATCTCAATGTTTGTGATGCTGAGACAGTAGGATTGCAGGTTTAAGGCCAGCCTCAGCAACTTAGTGAAACCCTCAGCAACTTAGTGAGACCCTGTTTCAAAATATAAATGAATGAATGAATGAATAAATGAATGAATGAGCTGGGGGTATAGCTCAGAGGCAGAGAGTCCCTGGGTTCAATTCCCATTTCCAAAAAGGAACAAGTTTTTAAAAGGCTTTTTAAAAAGATAATATTCAAGTATAATGTAATCTTCAAATTTAAAAGTCATAAAACTAGAAAATTTTTATTTGTTCCTTTTGGGGGAAAAAGCCTGTTTTTTTTAACCTATGTGACCTTGAATATTTTCCTCCTGTGGGTCAGTGGTCAGAAGGCAAAATTCTCCATTCTTGATTTATACAGCCAGGGCTGGGCATTTGAATAGGCTAACAGGATGAGGAATCAGCAGGAATCCAGGAAAAATCCCGCTCCATTCTCTGTTATGAGGCTGTTTCTTTATTAAACTGCCTTCAACACACTTCCTGAGCAATGGAAGAAAAATGTCCTTGTGCCTCTGCCATGGAATTCAGACATTACTCCTCCTTGTGGGAGAAATTTGGCTTCTACTGAACATCTAATGCTTTGGAGGTATAGGAAGACCAAACTTTTCCTTCTATTAAAAAAAAAAAGCCTGGTGGGATTGGTCATGGGACTTTCTATCCAGCAGCAACATTTTCCTGGCCTCCTTTCCACCTAATCCTCTGTCCTCTGGCTCCCCCACATACCATTGCTGTGTTCCCAACAATCCCACAGACCCAGCAGCACTAACATCACTGAAAAATTATTCTCTATGTGTTTGTTAGGCTGGGGCAGAAACACTGCATGGGGTTTTGTGAGTAGGGGATGCCCATGTGAAACTAAATATGTTCACAAACAACATTATATATTTAACAGATATCTCTTTATACCTTAGCATCCTTTCTCTCTTAAGATTGCCCAGGGGTGTCCTACCTATGAGCTATATCCCCAGCCAGGCCTATTTTAATTTTTCTTTTGAAACAGACTCTCACTAAGTTACTGAGGATATCCTTGAATCTGCGATCTTCCAGTCTCAGCCTCCCAAGTACTGGCTGTGCACCACCATGCCTGGCTCACTCACTATTTGTTTATTTATTATTTATGTATTTATTTATTTGCAATACTGGGGATGGAACTTAGGGCCTTGCTCATGCTAGACAAGCATCCTACCTGTATTCCAGCTCCTTGATTAACTTTGCCAACCACATGTCTTCCTACACTGCTTCAGGCCCAGCTAGATGACTCATCTTTCTCCCTCATACACCTTGCTCCATCCCTAAAAACAAGGTGTTTTTGTCAGCAAACATTGGGGTATGAATATTTCCAGTGAGTAGAAATAGGAGACACCCTTTCTACTCCATATTTATTTGCACTAACTGATTGATTCAGATTCTATTGGTTGGAGTCCCTTGGATACAAAACAAGAGAAACTAACTGCTAATTTCAACATAAAATAAATTTATTGGAATGATCTAAAACGGTTCATAGCAAGCCAGGAGTGGTGGCGCACACTTGTAAAACCACTATTTGGGAGGCTGAGACCGGAGGATACGGATTTGCGGCCAGCCTCAGCTACCTAGTGAGGTCCTCTGCAATTTAGTGAGACTGTGTTTCAAAAAAAAGAATAAAAATGAGGGCTGGGAGCCAGGCGTGGTGGTGCACGCTTGGAATCCCAGCATTCGGGAGGCTGAGACCAGAGGATCCGGGTTCGCGGCCAGCCTCAGCTACCTAGTGAGGCCCTCCGCAACTTAGTGAGACCCTGTTTCAAAATAAAGAATAAAAAATAGGACTGGGGGTGTAGCTCGGAGGTAGAATGCCCCTGAGTTCAATCCCCAGTACCGCCAAAAAAAAAAAAAAAATGAGGGCTGGGGGTGTAGATCAGAGGTAGAATGCCCCTGAGTTCAATCGTCAGTACCACAATAAATAAATAAATAAATAAATAAATAAATAAATAAATAAATAAATAAATAAATAAATAAATAAATAAATAAAATGGTTCATAGTATGAATGTAGAACTGAGCTTACAAAAAAACAAAAACACAGCTTTGAGCATAGGGATTGTGAACTCTCAACAGTCTTGTCAGAGTGTGTAACTCAACTGAATTTCAGCTAGGTTTCTACTTTGGGGTATTTTTTTTTCCTCAAAGTTAACATTCTTGTCAAAACCCAATTGGTATATTCTTATTCTGAGTTATGTACCCACCCCTTGGTCAAAAATACACCAGGGCAGCACGTTGTGAAAAAGAGATTTTTTTTTTCGGTACTGGGCATTGAACCCATGGGCGTTCTACCTTTGAGCTACAACCTCAGTCCCATTTTTTATTCTTTATTCTGAAAGAGGGTCTCACTAAGTTGCAAGAGAGCCTCACTAAGTAGTTGAGGCTGGCTGCGAATCCCGTCTCAGCCTCCCAAGTACTGGGATTACAATCGTGCGCCACCATGCCTGGCTCAGTGGCCCACATCTATAATCCCAGCTACTCAGGAGACTAAGGTTGGAAGGCTAAGGTAGGGGGCTGGCAAGTTCAAGCCCAGCCTCAGTAGCTTAGTGAGACTCTGTTTCAAAAGGAAAAATAAAAACGACTGGGGGGGGGGGTCTAGCATAATAGGAGAGTGTCCCTGGGTTTAATCCCCAAGACTGAAAAAAAAGAAAGAAGAATAGGAGGGAGAGGCGGGGAGGGAGGAAGGGAGAAAGGAGAGAGAGAGAGACAGAGAGAGAGAGAGAGAGAGAGAGAGAGAGAGGCAGAGAGAGAGAGAGAG
>PVLC010020169.1:0-29587 GCA_004027655.1 Graphiurus murinus | reverse complement strand
AGTAAGTAGCTGAGGCTGGCTGCAAACCTGGATCCTCCTGTCTCAGCCTCCCAAGTACTGGGATTACAAGTGTGTGCCACCACACCCGGCTACCACTGTCATCTGTGTTCGAATCAAGGTCTCCTGATGAAACCTAGACCACAGAACTATGAAGTTTATAGCTGGTCCAAAGTTTGGAAGAATGCCAAGAAAATAGAAATGAAAAAATATAAATGAAATGAAATAAAATGAAAAGAAATCTAGACATAAAACTGAACAAGTCTAAACATAAAGGAAGGGAAGTATAATAAAAACATTTTTAAACTTTCTTCTTGCATTAAAATCTATCATGGACTTTTATTTATCTGAATAAAATTTATAAATAAAATTTATTTGCCTCACCTCTAGCCCAGCACTGCCCTTGGCAACCGGTGAGCCCATCTTAGTAGCTGGGCAGGAACTGGTCTCAGAATAAAAAAAAGATCACACGTAAGCAAGCTACGCCAAGTCTATTTTATGAAGTCCAATTGCAGGAATAGTCTAGAGTTTAAAAGTGTGTTTTTTTCCCCAGTAGTAAGAATGAATAATACCAGGTGTGGTGGCGCACACCTGTAATCTCAGTATTTGGGAGGTTGAGACAGGAGGATGACAATTTCAAGGACAGCCTCAGCAACTCAGAGAGGGCTTCCACAACTTAGTGAGACCCTGTTTCAAAATAAACAATAAAATAGGGCTGGGGGTATAGCTCAGAGGTAGAATGTCCAGTTCAACCCCCAGTACAATCAATCAATCTATCTGTCTATCTAGCTGGGGGTGTAGCTCAGAGGTAGAATGCCCTTAAGTACAGTCCTTGGTACCCCTCACCCCCCCACGCACACAAAGAAAAAAAAATAAAAGAAAAATTTTCTAAAAAAAAAGACCATATTTTAGCCGGGCGTGGTGGCGCACGCTTGTAATCCCAGCATTCGGGAGGCTGAGACCGGAGGATCCGGGTTCGCGGCCAGCCTCAGCTACCTAGTGAAACATTCCGCAACTTAGTGAGACTCGGTTTCAAAATAAACAATAAAAAATAGGGCTGGGAGTATAGCTCGGAGGTAGAATGCCCCTGAATTCAACTCCCAGTACTGCAAAAAAAAAAAAAAAAAAAAAAAGACCATATTTCAAATACCCATGAATGGTGAAAAGAATCTGTGCAGAAGGAGCCCGGGCTGGGCCTTCCCCTCTCTGTGGGAGTGAATCTTTGGAAAACTCCGAATTGAACTAGGTGCACACACCCCATGGCCCAGCTCTTGGCGTAGGAAACCCATTGGGCAGAGGGTGATTCAGCAATAGCTTTGTAACCTATTGGGCAAGTTCTGCAGAAGAGACGCTGGCTAAGGACCTCTCTTGCTAGAATGTAATGCACCACTGTTGAGGGTTATAGATTTAGAGAAAAGCACCCATTTTTTTTTTCTTCAAAATAGAGCTTTACAGGAGAAAAGACAGAAGAGGAAAGTGGTATTTAAAAAAAAAAAAAAAGAGTATAACGAGTTTGTCAATTTTTTTTTTCGGTACTGGGGATTGAACCCAGGGGCATTCTACCTCTGAGTTACACCCCTAGCCCTATTTTTTTTATTCTTTATTTTGAAACAGGGTCTCACTAAGTTTCGGAGTGCCTCACTAAGTAGCTGAAGTTGGCCGTGAACCCGGATCCTCCTGTCTCATCCTTCCAAATACTGGGATTACAAGCGTGTGCCACCACGCCCGGCTGAGTTTGTCAATTTTTAAAATAGTGCCCCGAGTAAAGCTATCATAAGCTATCTTTATGAAGTTAAATAGTACTACCAAAAAAGCACATCCTGAATTAGAAAGGCGCGACAGAAAAGTTTGTCGTGATTAGTTGGGTGTGGTGGCGCATACCCGAAATCCCAGCTACTGAGGAGGCTCAGGCAGGAAGACGGCACATTGGAGGCCAGCCTGGGCAAATTAGCAAGACCCTGTCTTAAAATAAAAAAAAAATAAAAAGGGCTGGGGATGTAGCCAGGTGGCAGAGTGCTTGCCTAGCAAGCGCAAGGCCCTGAGTCCAATGCCCAGCAGTTATTTTGAGGTTGCTGCCAAGAGGCATGAAGGGCAGGGAGGCAGGTATTGGCTCTAAGGGTGACCCCACTGAGGAGCCTCATGGGGACGTTGACTGGTACAGTCAGCCCTCATGATAGGCATAACCATGTGCTCGGTAGAAATTTCACAGCCCAAAGACAGCTGTGTGGCACATCTGTTGGAGAGCCAAAACACCAGTTTCACAAGCATTGGTTGGGAAAGATTCAGCTTGGCACCAATCCTTTAAAAAAAAGCAAAGCCCTGAGATTCTGAATTGAGTGCAAGCTTCGTATGATGGGAATTGAATGTTGGAAAGAAAATCTCCAGTCCTGTTCCAAGCGGAGCTGTTGGAACCACACTGTGATAAATTCTCATCCTTTTAACAAGGACATTGAAAATTAGGTTTTGTTGATGGGAAGATAGTCAAGAAGAACCTAGAAATCATAACACAGAGAGAAAACGAACAAGGGAGATACTGTGGCTATCGTCACCGTAGTCAGAGGCTTGACCAATGCCGGGCCTTGTAAAACAATGTCCGATGTTTATATCTGTAAATAAATTAATGAAAAGAAAGTAGGAGCCGGGCGTGGTGGCGCACGCTTGTAATCCCAACATTCGGGAGGCTGAGACCAGAGGATCCGGGTTCGCAGCCAGCCTCAGCTACCTAGTGAGGCACTCCGCAACTTAGTGAGACCAGTTTCAAAATTAAGAAGAAAAAGTAGGGCTGGGGGTGTAGCTCGGAGGTAGAATGCCCCTGAGTTCAATCCCCAGTACCGCAAAAAAAAAAAAAAAAGAAAAGAAAAAGAAAGTAGGTGTGTTGTGTGTGTGTGTGTCTCATGGTGAAAACCACAGGGGGAGAGTTAAGTGTGAAACTCCATGAAAACGATTTGTAACATCAGTGCTTAGAGTAGGGTAGATTCTGTAGGAGGCCGAAGGAGCCTTGGTTAGAGATTTATTAGAAAAATGCCTACCTGTAGTGTTAACCCAGGTTCTTGAGAAGTAGGTCACAATCCACAGGTGAGGGCTTTGGAGTCAGACAGACCAGGGAGCAAATTATATCTTTGCCATTTAGCTGTGTGAGGTCAGGCGAGCAGCCTACCCTAAGTGTTCATTTTTCCATTTGTTAAGTGGGGATAATAAACCTGTGCTGGAATGTTAGGGTAAGAACTGCTGAGCTGATACATGTAAATTTCTAGAAACAGAGTGGGATCCAGGTAGCCGTTAGTGACTTCCCTGGATTCCATGGCTCCCAAAGTAGCAGAAGTGCTTGTTCTAGAAGCTACTAGAAGGCGGCATGTAGGAAGCCCACCTCTGCTTCTTCAGAGCTGGACACAGGGCCTGCCTGGGGCAGCTCCCTGGCAGATAGGGGACACATTCGTTGGCTTTATGGTCAGTACTCTGATTAGGTCCCGGCCCTGGGTACTCCAGATAGAGGCTCTCGTTGAGGCTGCACGGCCAACAGAGGCGGTGAGCGTGCAGCCAGGGAAGCTGGTGTGCGGTCAGGCCGAGGTTCACCCCCCAGCCGACTCTGGGTCACCTCTCACCCTTTCTGAGCTGCCTTTTTCTCTTCTCTTAGAGAGGGATGGAATCGCCCAGGCAAAGGAAGGCAGATAAACGTGCTCTGCGTTTATAGGAGAGGGAAGGAGATTCAGAAAGTTCAAGTGATTTGTCCAAGGGATGAGAAGAATTGGTATGGATCCAGTTCTTTTAACCTCAGGGCCCATCGTCTTTCTCTTCTAGGTCATGACTGGAGCATTTTGAATGTCTACTGGGTGCCGGGCACTAAACGTACTTCCACTTAGTACATTTAGGTTCCATGGGGAGATGTTAGTCCCTCTCCAAGTCTCTTTGGAACATTTACAGCATGGACTTTTCCCCTCCCTTCCTTCCTTCCTTCCTTCCTTCCTTCCTTCCTTCCTTCCTTCCTTCCTTCCTTCCTTCCTTCCTTCCCTCCCTCCCTCCCTCCCTCCCTCCCTTCCTTCCTTCCTTCCATACTGGGGATGGAATACAGGGGCATTCTACCTCTGAGCAATACCCCCAGCCCTATTTTTTAATTCTTTATTTTGCAACAGGGTCTCACTAAGTTGCAGAGAGCCTCACTAAGTAGCTGAGGCTGGCCTCGAACCTGTGATTCTCCAGTCTCAGCCCCCCAAGTACTAGGATTAACAGCATGTACCTGGCTTAGCATGGGCTTTTCTTAGGAGGGCCATCCTTCATGAGACGGTGGTTCTCTTTGACACCTGACTTTGGGAAGGATGTTCAAGGCACAAGTGAAGAGAGGGAGAGATACTTGTCCACACAGTCTTATCAGCTGCTCAGTCCAGACCATCCCTGGAGAGCCAGGGGCTGTGTGTCCTACACAGTGGACACCACCAGCTGTTAGGCAGTGGGGCCAGAGTCTACAGCCTGCAGTCCTCCTCCGGTCTTCTCTAGCCCATAGACTTGTGTGGGATTAGATAGTGTTTTAAAATGAATTCCTCGCAGATAGTTAGATCATGGGTTTTTACATAAAAACATATCATTTCAGATGTTCGGTTTCACTTAAGGAATTGGACAGCCCAGCATCCCTGAACTCGTGTTCTCCCAGGTCACAATTCACCCGCATGGTGTGATACCTGCTTTCCTTAGGTGGAGCAAGAGTCCCCATGGTCCCCTGATAACCCGTTTCCCTCCCTGTCCTTCCTCCACTGAGTAGATTTTATTTATTTATTTATTTATTTATTTATTTATTTATTTGCGGTACTGGGGATTGAACTCAGGGGTATTCTACCTCCGAGCTATACCCCCAGCCCTATTTTTTATTCTTTATTTTGAAACAGGGTCTCACTAAGTTGCGGAATGCCTCACTAGGTAGCTGAGGTTGGCCGCCAACCCGGATCCTCCGGTCTCAGCCTCCCAAATGCTGGGATTACAAGTGTGCGCCACCATGCCCGGCTTGAGTAGATTTTATTAGCACCCATGCATAATTTATATTAGTAAGAATAAAAACAGCTGGAAGAATGTTCCTGATTGCTTTTTTTTTTTTTTTTTTCTCTGACGATGTCTTTCCTCACCCCCTTCCTAGTCTGTGATTGCAACGGGAAGTCCAAGCAATGCAGCTTCGATCAGGAGCTTCAGCGATCGACGGGCAATGGGTTCCGCTGCCTTAACTGCCAGGACAACACGGAGGGCGTTCACTGCGAGCGGTGCAAGGAAGGGTTCTACCGGCACAGAGACCGGGACCGCTGCCTGCCCTGCAATTGTAACCCCAAAGGTAGCCGAAGACGGGGAGAAAAAGAGGGGAAGGAGAGCGAGAGGGACAGGGACGGAGGAAGCAGGGACTGATGGAGAGGAGGAGGGGAAAGAGGGAGAGAAAAAGAGAAGGAGGGAGGAACAAGCCGGCCAACAGGGGTGCTCAACTTGAGGAGCAATTGGGAATCTACCAGGCATTGGGGTTCTTAGCAATTTTAGTCTGAAAGGAAGTTGTTTCTCTTAGGCTGGGTTTGGTGGAAGAGGCTGTGGTCCTCAGGCCATGTTGGCTCGAATTCTAGTGCTGAGAGCTACTTGATTTCTCCAGGCAGGTGACAGGTTTTTGACCCGGGGACAAAGGAAGCTAGATCCTCACATCTATAACCATCCCATTGACCAACAACTTAAAAAATAGGGATTAGAAAGGTCTGCTTCTGGCGCTTAGCAATAGGAAGTAGTTCTAATAAAAGAGACAAGTAAATAGCCTTTCATAAGATGTTTATAAAAGAAAATGAAATAACTAATAGAAAGCTCCTAATGGAGTGGCGGGTAGCTAGGGGTGTGTGTGTGTGTGTGTGTGTGTGTGTGTGTGTGTGTGTGTGTGTGTGTGAAAGAGGGGAGGGAGACTGGAGATTGAATGTCAGGTCATTTTATCTCTGAGCTAAACCCCTAGCCCTATTTTATTGGTTTTGTTTTGTTTTTGCGGTACTGGGGATTGAACTCAGGGGCATTCTACCTCCGAGCTACACCCCCAGCCCTATTTTTTATTCTTTATTTTGAAACCGAGTCTCACTAAGTTGCAGAATGCCTCGCTAGTTAGCTGAGGCTGGCCTCGAACCCGGATCCTCCGGTCTCAGCCTCCCGAATGCTGGGATTACAAGCGTGCACCACTACGCCTGGCTTATTGGTTTTAATTTGAAATAAGGTCTCACTAAGTCGTTTAGGGCCACACCAAGTTGCTGAGGCTGGCTTTGAACCTGAGATTCTCCTGTCTCAGCCTCTTAAGTACTGGAATTACAGGCATGCACCACCACACCTGGGTATTGTTGTTGTTTTTGTTTTTAAGTGTCCATACAATGCTGTAGTCATAGAATCATCGGTGTTTATTGCCTCACAGATGCACACCATGCCCACAGTCATCGTAAGCAGACAAAAAAACACAAGTCAGTAAATAGAAACAGGGAGAGGCAGGTGGTTCGATAAGTAAGCTGAGTTTTTTTTTTAATTGCCTTATTTGTCTATTATCTTTCTTGGCATTATCTACTTCTCTTTGCTAGGAGGTGTTGAATAGCACAGCATGATAAACACCGGCGCGCTCACAGCGTACAGCCTTGTTGCACAAACATGACTCAGCGTTCAAGCCCAGGTTTGCTGACACCAAAGATCATAATATAGAGAAGAGTGGTGGGTTTTGGAGCCAGCCAGCGGGGGTCAAATCTTGGCACTATTGCCACCACTGGGTCACCTAATGCACATTCCATAAACACTTACTGCTCCAGTGTCCACATCTGAGAAAGGACGATCGGGATATTTACATTATAAGCATGGTAGATAACACAATAAGTTGTAGCTGATTGTAGTTGTTATTATTAGATGGGGGTCAGCCGGGTGTGATGGTGCACGCTTGTAATCCCAGTACTTGGGAAGCTGAGACAGGAGGATTGCAGGTTCCTGGCCAGGCTTGTGATGCCCTCAGCAACTTTGTGAGACCTTGTTTCAAAATGAAGAATAAAACAGGGCTGGGGATGTAGCTCGGAGGTAGAATGCCCCTGGGTTCAATCCCCAGTACTGAAAAAATATAAATAAATAAATTAATTAAAAAATCGTATCCTACAAAGCCGAGTATGGTGGCGCACATGATTTTGTAATCTTAGTAGTTGGGAGGCTGAGACAGGAGGATCAGATTGCAGGTTTGCAGCCAGCCTCGGTAACTTAGTGAGGCCCTCTACAACTTAGTGAGTCCATATTTTGAAATAAAAAATAAGGCTGGGAGTGTAGCTTGGAGGTAGAATGCCCCTGGGTTCAATCCCCA
This sequence comes from Graphiurus murinus, assembly GCA_004027655.1. Lineage (NCBI taxonomy): Eukaryota > Metazoa > Chordata > Mammalia > Rodentia > Gliridae > Graphiurus > Graphiurus murinus. The sequence goes on along the minus strand of PVLC010020169.1, from coordinate 22,272 downwards.
GCACCCCCCCCCCCCACACCCATAACCTACAAACACTGACCCCTAAAATATGGCTTTTTCCTGGCAGAGATAAGGAAAGATGTTGCTCACTGTGGAACACAAGCTCTCTTCTAGGATACAGATGTGCTTATTATTATTAACTTAACAATAATCATAATAATTTATTTTAATTTTTTGGTGTGGTGTTGGGGATTGAACCCAGGGCCTCTTACATGTGAGGCAAGTGCTTTACCCCTGAGCTACACCCCCAGCCCTGAACTTCTAAAAAGCAATGGGCTGCATCCTCCTTAAGCCAAATCAGAGCAGATGGGAAAATAAAAAATGCTTTTATGAGTAGTTTCATTTGTTTCCGTGAGGCCGACCTCCTCAGCTGTCCAGACTTTCCGCCCTGGGTGGAGGAGGACTCAGTGGATGGAGGGCGGTGGGGATTCCTTAGTGGGTCCTGAGCTCTCCCAGGGTGACAGCTGCTCCTCAGGCCTCGTAAGTGAAGCATTTCCTTCTCACCTTCCCTTCTCCCTGGCTCATGGGTTACAGGCTCGCTCAGTGCTCGGTGTGACAACTCAGGACGGTGCCGCTGTAAGCCCGGTGTGACAGGAGACAGGTGTGACCGATGCCTGCCGGGCTTCCACACACTCACGGATGCTGGGTGCACCCAAGACCAGAGACGCCTGTGAGTATCCACCCCCCACCGCTGCTGTTATTGGCAGGAATGACAATAGTATCACACCGGTGACCACTCACTAACTCAGCACCTACATGTGCCAAGCACATGTTTTGATTATGTGATGTGGATTATCTGGTTTAATCCTCACACTCACCCTAGGGGTTGGGATTGTCATTATACTCATTTTAAAGATAAGAATTTAGCCGGTTGAGGTGGTACACACTTCTAATCCCAGTACTTGGGAGGCTGAGACAGGAGGGTTGCAGGTTTGAGGACAGCCTTAGCAAGTAGTGAGACTCTTATCAACCTAGTGAGATCCTGTTTCAGAATAAGAGTTAAATAGGACTGAGGGTGTAGCTCAGAGGTAGAACACCCCTGGGTTCAATCCCCAGCACCAAAATAATAATAATTAAAATAAAAATAAACCACAACAGATGTGGTGGCCCATGCTCATAATCTCAGTACTAGGGAGGCTGAGACTGGAGGATCACAGGTTGAAGGCCAGCCTTGGCAACTTAGTGAGACTCTGTTTCAAAATAAAAAATAAAAATGGAGCCGGGTGTGGTGCCTTGGAGACTCTGCTCCCGCATTTCCACACATGGGCACATTGTGGATAAATTCTTTCTCTTTTGCAAAACTCATGTCAGTGATTGGCACACTGCACAGTGGGCAAAGCCGGCCTGGTTCGGTAGCAATTTGGCAAGCCAGCCAGGAGCAAAGTCCCGATGGACCTTTTTGCCAGTGCCTCATAGTCTCTTGCTGGTATTTCTTGCATGGCCGCTTGTCCCAGGGCTGGCCCCTTCTCTGGGACTTTCCCTGGCTTGGCACAGCCGACTTGCAGCACATAATTTCACTTTTGCAATAGAAAAATGTTTTCTTGGGCTGGAGGATGTCTTTCTTGAGTATATCGGTACAGGTTCCTATTTCTCCTTCTTTCTGGTTTGACCTTCATTGTGAGGGTCCCGATTCGAAGATGCCTGATATCAGGGAAGGATTGGGGAAATCTCTGCTCGTAGATGTTCTCTTGTTTTTCCTTTCTTTCTTTCTTTTTGGTACTGGGGATTGAACTCAGGGGCATTCTACCTCCGAGCTACACCCCCAGCCCCATTTTTTAATTCTTTATTTGGAAACAGGGTCTCACTAAGTTGCAGAGGGTCTCACTAGGTAGCTGAGGCTGGCCACGAACCCAGATCCTCCGGTCTCAGCCTCCCGAATACCGGGATTACAAGCGTGTGCCACCATGCCTGGCTTCTTTGGTTTCTGAGCTCTAACACAAGTATATACTTCTGGCCTGCTGTGCCTAAATCCGAACCAATGGGAAATATGAATTCCCTACCCACACGCAGCCCATTGCGTTCCATTCTTTGAAATTGGGAGACTTTAAGCAACGAATCTATGGAAAGGAAAAAGATGGTGTTTTTCTATCACACCACAATGGCCACAGTATTCTTCACACTCCAGAGAAAAATGGCCTGAAAGCGGTCCTGGTTGGGTAATATGCCTTCCCCATTTCCCACATCTTCAGCCATTGACCAGATGGGCACTGCCCTCTGGCCATACTTACCCCGTCCTAGTTACTGTTGTCCAGAATTCTCTTATCTCTGGGCCTTTCATAGATGGCTCACTTTTAGCCCTCCCTGACTTTATTTATTTATTTTTTGAGGGGGGTCTACCAGGGATTGAACCCAAGGGCAGTCTACCTCCAAGCTGTACCCCCAGCCCTTTTTTTTATTTCTTATTTTGAAACAAGGTCTTGCTAGGTTGCTGAGGCTGGTCTTGAACCTGTGAGCCTCCTTAGACTCCCAAGTACTAGGATTACAGGTGTCCACCAACACTGAAGACGATCTAAAAGGGCCAGGGAAGAGGCCAATACCTTATCCATGGATGCTTTGGTCACCTAATGCATAAGGAATTGGCCTCTTCAGAGACCCTCCCAAGGCCCAATTCCTCTTGCAACCCTTTAAAAACCTGGAGTAGATTGCACCCCTGCTTGGTGCTGGGGCCTCCGTTAGCTCTCCTTCCCATCCAGGCCCAGATAGGAGCTTCTTACACAGCCCTTGCAGGCGCCCTCCCTCCCCAGTCCTCACCCCTCTATGTCCTGACTCTCGTTTTGCTTCCAATCTCATTTTCTATCTGCACTTGCTTGTCTATTCCTCTCACTGGAACGTGGGTCTCACGATGTCTTTGCTTGCTCAGTGCGGGGTCCCCAGTCCCTGAGGGAGGTCCCAGGACCGAGCCTCTTTATTGCTATTGCTGTTTATGTGTCTGCCCTGCCTTGGAGTTGCAAGAGAATGGGAGCCACTTCCCGTGTCTCTTGGTGTCCCTGGTTTGTAGCACACAGTAGATGCTGAGAACCTTTGTCCAATGGTCCAGATGAGTAAAGCCGGCGAGGAGACCATGGGAATTGCAGGACAAATTGCAGGTTAGAAAGGAATCCTGGCCATGGGCCTGGCTACTTCTCCCATCTGATTGGATGGGGGTGTGAGGAGAGGGAGGAGTCTAGGAGGCTCCAGGTGTGGGCAGGATTCCCATGGGGTCACAGGCAGTCAGAGGAGAACAGAGCAGAAGGAAAAGGACCACAGCCTCGGTCTTAGACCAATGATTGTGCCAGAATGAGGGATAGACTGGTGCTAATCATGAGGCAGGGAGATGGTTCTGGAATCAAACAGAAGCGCTGATGTCTTTGTTGAAAGCCTTGCTATGAAAACAGTGCAAAAAGTCAACCAAATCCAGCAATTCCACACCCAAGGGAAATGCAATGTATATATCTGTACAACTTATATATATGTTTTCATAGACACTTTATTCATTATATCTAAAAGGTGGAAACAGCCGGGCGTGGTGGCACACGCTTGTAATCCCAGCATTTGGGAGGCTGAGACCGGAGGATCCGGGTTCGTGGCCAGCCTCAGCTACCTAGTGAGGCACTCCGCAACTTAGTGAGACTCGGTTTCAAAATAAAGAATAAAAAATAGGGCTGGGGGTATAGCTTGGAGGTAGAATGCCCCTGAGTTCAATGCCCAGTACCGCAAAAAAAAAAAAAAAAAAGGGTGGAAACAGCCCAAATGTCCATCAGCCGATGAACAGGTTAACAGAATATGGTCCATCCTTACAGGTGAATTTTATTCAGCCGTCAGAAGAATGCATGTACGAACCCAGGGTACAACATGGATGAACCTTAGCAAGGTGTGGTGACACACGCTTGTAATCCTACTACTTAGGGAACCAAGACAGAAGGATTGAAAGATCAAGGCCAGCCTGGGCAATATAGTGAGACCCTGTCTCAAAATAAAAAGTAGAAAGGGCTGGGGGTGTAGCACAGTGGTAGGGTGCCCCACGAGTTCAATCCCTAGTACCACAAAGCAAGCAAACAAAACCATTGATGAAACTTGAAAACATTATATGCTAAGTAAAAGAAGCTAATCCTAAAAGATCAAATATGGTATGATTTCATTTATAGGAAATACCCAGAATAGGCAAATCTATAGACAGAAAGCAGATTGGTGGCTACGTAGGGCTAGGGATAGGGCTGAAGGAAGGAAATGGGGGGTGACTATTAAAGAATAGAGCTTTTCTCTTTGGAGTGATGAAAATGTTAAGAAAATATTATGATTATGATTTTAAAAAATATTATGTGGTGATTGTTGTGGAACTCTAAGAAGTGACAAAAAAGTCATTGAAGCATATACGTCACATGAGTGAATCCCTTGGCATATGAATTATGTCTCCATAGAGGCATTACCAAAAGAAAGGTCCAAACAAACTAAAATAGCAGGGAGATAGAATCAGTCATAATAAAAGCAGACATCGTTGGGTTAAACAGTAGAGGAACAAATGATGAATTTTTTTTTTTTTCTGGTACTGGGGATTCAACCCAGGGGCTACACCTCCAACCCTATTTAATTTTATTTTGAAACAGCATCTCACTATGTTGTAGAGTTCCTCGCTAAATTACTTAGGCTGGCCTCGAACCTGCAGTCCTCCCAAATACTGGAATTACAAGCATGTGCCACCATTCCTGGCCCAAATGATAAATCTTTAAAAAGAAAGGAAGGAAGGAAGGAAGGAAGGAAGGGAGGGAGGGAGGGAGGGAGGGAGGGAGGGAGGGAGGAAGGAAGGAAGGAAGGAAGGAAGGAAGGAAGGAAGAAAATCCACTAAATAGTCAACCAAATTACACAGTAAGGAATTTGGAGCTGGGTGTGGTGGTTCATGCCTGTAATCCCAGTATTTGGGAGGCTGAGACAGGAGGATTGCAGGTTTGAGGCTAGCCTTGGCAATTTAGCAAGTGCCTGTTTCAAAATAAAAAATAAAAAGGGCTGGGGTGTAGCTGAGAGGTAGAACCAAAAAGAGATTGGTTTACATTCCGCACAAAACCGTTGTTGGGGGTGGCAGACGATTCACGGACTGGCTGTCCACAGGCCACACCGCTGAGCAGGATGACAGGTAACTGTGTCCTTAATGGAATGGACAGCCCAGCGTGCATGGGGATGGCCAGGAGGCTCCTCAGCTTGTTGACGCTTGCTCCTGGGCGCCCCTCTTTGTGTGCAGCTGTTAAGCATTTGGGAAACCGTCCCTAATTTCCTTGCTCTTTTTTCCCCAGAGACTTCAAGTGTGACTGTGACCCAGCTGGTGTGGCAGGGCCCTGCGACTCTGGCCGTTGTGTCTGCAAACCATCTGTCACCGGAGATCGCTGTGACAGGTCTGTGTGAACCACGTCCCTCTGGACAGCGGGGAGAATCACTTGACAGCGGGCATGAGCTTTCTTCCTGCTCTCTGTCCTCGAAAACTGGGTTTAAAACACACACACACACACACACACACACACACACACACACACACACACACACATAACCTAACCCCCATAACGCCTTGGACTCCATGTTCTGCTTCGGGGCCCTCCTCTTTGTTTCTGCTGTGACAGAGGCAGAGGCCCCAGGAAGTCCCCTCGCCAGCTGGCTCTGAATCCCAGGAGCTCGGATACAAGGTGGTATGCAGTAATGAGATCACGTGATCCAAGCTGGTCTTGGGAAACGCCTGGCCTAATTAAACATGTTGGGAAAATCCTTGTAAGAGGGAATATCACAGCGGATGGCCATTTATAACCGTCAAGAACTGAAAAGGCACCGCCCCGGGGCTGGGATGGTGGCAACGTGCACACACAGGAGCCGTGCCTGATGTAAGAGGCCTGGGGCCTGAGCCACGCAGGGGCAGGTGGGAGAGCAAAGGGCTGTCCACGCCGGGGCACCGCTGCGGGATGTTCCCTAAGGATCAGCTGGGCTTGGACCACACTTTCCCCTCTCCCGAGGGGGGCTGTGCAGGGGAGCTGTGAGCTTGGCCCCAGAGACAAAGCTTCCTCCTCCTTCCCTAACAAGTCAGAAAGCAGTTCTCTGGCCCCCTGCCAACCACTTCTACCTGGGCGGAGGAAATGCCAAATGCATTCCTAGCTTGTGTTTCCAGGGGGTTCTTTGCTGCTGAGGTGAGGGGAAGGAGAAATAGCTGAAGTGTTAAGAGAGAAGGCACGCTTTGAACGCCTTTTTAATTTCAAAACATAACACAGTAATAGAAGGCTACACCAAACGAGGGCTGTCGTCACCACTAGTAAGAAGTAGTATCTCGCCAAGTGTGGTGGTGCATGCCTGGTATCCCAGTACTTGGGAGGCTGAGACAGGAGGCTCTCAGGTTTGAGACCAGCCTCAATTCAGCGAGATGCTCAGCTAAAAAAGGGTTGGGGATGTAGCTCAGACATAGAACACCCCTGGGTTTAATCCCCAGTACCCGCCCCCCTCCACCACACACACAAAATAGACCTCTGCTAAAAATGTGCCATCCCAATGACACTAATGGCCCTGGAAGTAATCAGTATTATTGAGTTTCTTCAAATTTGCTATCCTAATGCATTCTAAACACTGTCATTTAGTTTTGCCCGATTCCATTCCTTCCTTTATCCTTTCCTCTCTATTCTATCCCTCTGCCACTCTATCCCTTTCTCTCTTCCTTTTTTTTTTTGTGGTACTGAGGACTGAACCCAGAGTATTTTACCTCTGAGCTACACCCTCAGTCCTATTATATTTTTTATTTGGAAATAGGGTCTCAGTAGGTTGATGAGAGTCTCACTGCTTGTTGAGGATGTTCTTGAACCTGTGATCCTCCTGTCTTGGCCTCCCAAGTACTGGGATTACAGGCATGCGCCACCATGCCTGGCCTTCCTTGTTTTTTAATTTATTTTAATCTACAGGTTTCCTCTCCTAGAAACCATAATTGTTTTGTACCCTGCTCTTATAGAAAAAATAATGCACTTTCATTTACAACTGTTCTTGGAGGCATACACGATTCTCAGCTAATCAGCTTTTCTGTGATATTGCACAATGAACATACCCCCGATGTACAACGGTCCCATAGCTTAGTCTACATGACTGGGAGGCAGAGGGACGTGAGTTTGAATCTTGCCTCAGCCACTTACTAGCTAGATAATCTCAAACAGGCTTCATTTGTGTGAGAGTGTGTGGTACTGGGGATTGAACCCAGGAGCATTCTACCTCTGACTACACCCCCAGCCCTATTTAATTTTTTTTATTTTGAAACAGGGTCTCACTTAGTTTCAGAGGGCCTTGATAAGTTGCCAAGGCTAGCCATAAACCTGCCATCCTCCTGGGATCTCAGCCTCCCAAGTCCTGGGATTACAGGTGTGCACCCCCACACCCAGCTCTCAGACAAGCCTCTTAATCTCTCTGATCTCCTTAGCTAAGAAAACTGGAAATAATAATGCCTATCTCATAAGATGGCCAAATGATGGATTAAATGAGAGAGTATATACATTAGGTGTCTAGCCCAGCATGAGTGCTGAGCAAGTGATCATGGAAGTTGTCATTATCTCATGTGGAAGGAGCCAGTTGACTTGAACAGAGAAAAGCAAGTCCTCCCCAGCTTCCCGCCCTCTTCCCTGGGCCCCACATCTGAGCCCTGCCTGGCAGCTGTCTTCAGGGAAGCCCTGGGAAGGTCCGGCTGGGAGCGGAGGTGGACCGCCAGCCTGCACCTCCCTTTGTCTCTTGCAGCTTCCTTTTTCTTTGTCCTGTCCTCACCTATCCTTTTCCCCTGGGCCAGAGCCCGGGTACGAGGAGCAGGCGTAAGCCCTGGGGTGTTTGTGCTCAGAACCTGGGGGTCTACAGATCAGCACAGCTGAGTGGGTGCTGAGTGGGAACCGGGCCTCCCCTGGTCCTCACTGGCCCTAGGACGGGGCTGCTCCGAGGTTCCCTGATCCATCCTTCCCTGTCCTGCCCATCTCCGCCCCTCACCCAGGATGGCTTAGCCGCTGGGTTCCCAGCCCACAGAGGCAGTGACCGTTCCTTGCGCTCTTTTATTTGGGGGACTGTGGTTGACCAGCAGGTGGTATAGGAAACTTGCCATTTCCCCCCTGTAGGAATTAATAGGGCCGAGTAGGAAGAGGCTGAATCAGTCATCGTGTTTTCTAGACGGAATAACAAATAACCTGTTCTATCATCTGATTTCTAAAATGCTGCTGTAGGTGTCGGCCAGGTTACTATCACCTGGACGGGGGCAACCCTGAGGGCTGCACCCAGTGTTTTTGCTACGGGCATTCAGCCAGCTGCCGCAGCTCCAAGGACTTCAGTGTTCATAAAATCACCTCTTCCTTCCATCGAGGTAAAGGGTTCTATACTGCGTGTGTGTATTAGTTTACTTATTTTGTGGTATTGGGGATGGATCCCAGGGGCAGTCTACCTCCGAGCCACACCCCCAGCCCTATTTTATTCTTTTTATTTTGAAACAGGGTCTCACTAAGTTGTGGAGGACCTCACTAAGTTGTTGAGGCTGGCCGAGGACCTGCCATCCTCCTGTCTCAGTCTCCCAAGTACTGAGATTACAAGGGTGTGCCACCATGCCTGGCTTAGGGATAGCTAAAAAAACCAACTTAATAGAGATTAGCTTTTATCTCCCCACATTTCCCACACACATCTATTTCAAAATCACAAAAGAATTATTCATTTGGATTGGGGGGTCCATGAGAACACCCCTGGCCTCCACATTCACGAATAAGACTGCTTTTACACACATTTATTGAGTTCCTGTCTTTGAAATTAGTGACCAAGCTGCAGAGCACTGCAAACATATCTGAAAGGTGATTTTATTTCGACTGGTCCAAGTTTTTTTTTTTTTTAATATATCTCTTGTCACTAAGGCCAGGTCCTATTTATGTAAATATAATAATACGAATTACAGGAGATAAACGTGCTGTCTTAGGCGAGAGTGAGACCCAAAGATGGAACAAACTGAAACAGCTGTGGGGTGGGAGAGGGTGAGGTTGAGACCTGATCAGCGAGGTGCCGGGGACTCTCGAGCACGGTGAGGGACTGTGGGAACACTGAGGAAACCCCCTTTCTACTCACCCCGAGGACTTTTGGGTGGGCGCGTCTTGCCTGAACTCAGGGGGTGATGAAGGGCCTGTCCCCAGTGCAGTGGTTTTTATTTGTATTCCAGATGTTGATGGCTGGAAGGCTGTCCAAAGGAATGGGTCCCCTGCGAAGCTCCACTGGTCACAGCGCCATCAGGACGTGTACACCTCAGCCCGGCGGTCAGACCCTGTCTATTTTGTGGCTCCTGGTATGGAAGGGATAACTTTTCCTTACAGAAGCCAACTTCTAAGACGAGGAAGTCAGGATAGGAGAATTGAGTTAGAAAACGTAGGCTCCATATTACTGGTGCTCAGGGCAGCGGTATCTCCAGGAGACAGCTGGGGCTTTAGCCCGATTTGATAAAGTCACAAAGATGTGGCACTCCAGAGCAGAACTGGGTGTCCTGGAGGTCAGACCCTGGTGGAGGTGCCTGCTTTAATCGAACTAGAAGAAATCAAAAAGCATAGTCGAATCCATGGGTCTATTGAGAAAAGATGGAGAAGCAAAAACAAAGCGTTTATTAAAGCTTTAAACGCTTGTGAAGTATATATGTTATATGTGTATATATCATGTGCATCATATTATACATATATATGTATTATATGTATATGTTGTATTATATTTTATGTACTGTGTGTGTGTATGTGTGTGTGTGTGTGTATGTAGCTATGGCTAGAACTCCAATCATAGTCCATCTTCTCAGCTAAAATAGTCCTGCACACATTGTCACATTGTTCTTTTAACCTCTCTGAACTTCAGATCTCTCTTAAATGGGAATGAGAATACCCGTTTTCAAGAATGATTGTCATCTAATGTGACAATGTTTGTGAAAGCATTCGGTAAACTACAAAACATTACACAACAAAGGGCACTATTGTTGATTTACCCAGGATCTTTACATATTAGCCTTTTCTAAGGGCATGTGCAGCACAGTACTAAGTATGATAGGGTGCGCTGGGGCCAGAGGGTGGGCGGGTAACAGGACTTGAAAAGAAATTGTCAGCACTAATGCATACTTGCACATGCGTTTGTATTTCCAGCTTTGCAACTGATCTTTTAAAACATTCCATTTCACAGCCAAATTTCTTGGGAATCAGCAGGTGAGCTATGGGCAAAGCCTGTCTTTTGACTACCGTGTGGACAGGGGAGGCAGACACCCATCTGCCCACGACGTGATCCTGGAAGGCGCCGGTCTGCAGATCAGAGCTCCCTTAAAGCCACTCGGCAAGACACTGCCTTGTGGAATCACCAAGACTTACACATTCAGGTAATGACATTAAATAGCTGGGTGTAGCACACGCATTTGGGAGGCTGAGACTGGAGGATCCCGGTTCGAGGCCAGCCTCAGCTACCTAGTGAGGCCCTCCGCAACTTAGTAAGACCCTGTTTCAAAATAAAGAGTAAAAAAATAGGGTTGGGGGTAGAGCTCGGAGGTAGAATGTCCCTGAGTTCAATCCCCAGTACCATACACACACACACACACACACACACACACAAAGCTGGGTGTGATGGTGCACACTTGTAATCCTAGTACTTGGGAGGCTGAGACTGGAGTATCATAGGTTCAGGGACAGCCTGAGCAATTTAGTGAGGCTGTCAGCAACCTAGTGAGACCCTGTTTCCAAATAAGAAATAAAATCGGTCTGAAGATGTAGCTCAGAAGATGCCTCTGGATTCAATTCCCAGTACACAACAAAACAAAACAAAAGAATGAAATTAAAAAGAATAGCAGCAGGACTAATGATATGATGCATTGAGACCTTTGATGCCAAATTAAGTATTAGATGTGGACAAGGTAGGAGATGGAAACTGATTTTTGCAAAGAGTAAGTGGAATGTGCTCAGATGACAAATCATTAAAAAAAACAAAACCAACCGGGCTTGGTAGCACATGCCTGTAATCTCAGTACTTGGGAGGCTGAGACAGGAGGATCATAGGTTCAAGATCGGCCTCAGCAACTTAGTGAGGCCCTCAGCAACTTAGTGAGACCCTGTTTCAAAACAAAAACATAAAAGGGTTGTAGTTGCAGCTCAGAGGTAGAATGCCCCTGGGTTCAGTCCACAATAAATATATAAACAAAACCCCAAACCAAAAATGAACTCAAAGATGTTTCTAATATAGAGTTCTGCATCGCCAAGGATACAATGCGGTAACTGAGGGCTTGGGGACGTGACCCCTGGGGCTAGATTCTGCACCTTGGCACGCCCTTCACCATTTCATGTGGGGTTGCTCTCCCCACCAAGGGAGAAAACTCTAAGTCTGCGGTTATGAAGAGATAGCTAACAGCTGGGTGAGGTGGTACACGCCTGTAATCACAGTGACTTGAGATTGGTTGAGGCAAGAGGATCTCAAGTTCAAGGCCAGCCTGAGCAACTGAGTGAGATCCTGTCTCAAAATAAAAGGTGCTGGGAGTGTAGCTCAGTGGTAGAACACTCATGGGCTCAATCCCCAGTACTGAAGAAGAAGAAAAGAAAAAAGACAAAGTTACTAGTCTTGTATCCCATTTAAGCAGCACAGCCAAGGGGCTTAGCTGTGTCCTCATTCTCAGGCACAATGTGTATCAGGTAGCAATGTGATATGAGTTGGATTTCTTTATTTTAAATTGTGCAGATTGAATGAACATCCGAGCAGTCATTGGAGCCCCCAGCTGAGTTATTTTGAGTATCGAAGGCTGCTACGGAACCTCACAGCGCTGTGGATCCGAGCTACATATGGAGAATACAGTAAGCGACCAGGAGAAGCCGAATTCTCTTCTTAGGTTTTAGTTCACTTTGCCTCAGCTCCCAAAGGCGCTGGTAGTCTCTGAACAAGTACACGACTTGATAGGTTTCTCTTGGAGTCTGACTGAATCTAGATTTTTACATTCTAGAAGTTTTAAAAACTTTTCAAAAGAAGCCAGTGCCAGTAAGGGAAGAATGAATGATACTGCTTCACTAAGAGTCTCTTGAGCTGGGCGCAGTGTTGCACTCCTGTAATCCCAGTACTTGGGAGGCACTGACAAGAGGATCCTAGGTTCAAGGCCAGCCTCAGCAACTTAATGAGACCCTGTTTCAAAATAAAAAATTTTAAAAAGGGTTGGAGGTAAAATGTCCCTGGGTTCAATCCCCAGTATCAAAAAAAAAAAAAAAAAAAAAAAAAAAAAAAAAAAAAAAAAAAAAAAAAAAAAAAAAAAAAGAACAAGAAAGAAAGAAAAAAGAAGAGTGAAGAGTCTGAATTTCAATTAAAGCTGATTATTTGAGGAAGCTCATCAACACTGGGCATGTTTTCCCAGCTAGGAAACTGTGTCTACACCATAGCACTGCTTATTCTTTGAGTGGCTTCTCCTTTGGGGATTATACGTAAGGCCGCCGTGTTTGGACATCATCGTGTATTCTGTTAACTCCCTTTTTTGAACTTCACATGTCCCAAAGGGAGTTTTATTTTATTTTATTATTTATTTTTAATATACTTTTATTGGTGCATTATAATCTCACATCATAATATAAATCATGTTGGCAGCACTTGGTGCCCCCCCACCTCCCCATGTCCCTCCTTCTCAATACAGAGTACTGAGATTGACGTAGGTGTATTCACATATATACACACAGTTGGTAGTAGTATTTCCATTAGTGAACCTCACTCTTCCCCCCTCCCTTTCCCCTAGACCACCTTCCCTGGCTCCACTGAGGTTTCTCCTTTGTTATCTGGAGTTCTCTGGTATCCCAATTACTCCCTTGCTTCTGCATATCAGAGAAAACTTATGACCCTTCACTTTCTGTGACTGGCTAATCTCACTTAACATAATGTTCTGCAGGTCCTTCCGTTTTCCTGCAAATGACATAATTTTGTTCTTCTTTATTGCTGAGTAGAATTCCATCGTATACATATCCCACAATTTTGTGATCCATTCATCTGTTGGTACACACCTAGGTTGGTTCCATAGTTTGGCTATTGTGAATTGTGCTGCTATGAACCTGGGTATGCATGTATTACTGTAGTTGTCTGGTTTCAATCCCTAAAGGGAATTTTAAAAAGAGTTCCTCAAGCTTTTTGGCACTCATGTAAAAAGGAAGTGTGGTGCCTGCTCCGTTTCCCTGCCAGGCATGCAGCAAATAAAGCGGGAAGCAGGAAAGGTGTTTCCTAGCCATTAGTTGAACTGTGTGTGTGTGCCCTAGAACGTGCGCTGCCCCATTTAATTTTCACAGCAGACACAGGACACAGATGCCACTGCTCTCTCTCTCTCTCTCTTTAAAATATGCTTTTATTGGTGCATTATCATCTCACATCATAATGTAAATCATGTTGACAGTGACATACATGCACACAGCACTTGGTGCCCGCCCCATCTCCCCATTTCCCCCCTTCCCAATACAGAGTGCTGAGATTGACATTGGTATATTCACATATGTACACACAATCGAAGGTGGTATTTTCATTAATGAACCTCAGTTTTCCCCCTCCCCTTCCCTTAGACCACCTCCCTGGCTCCACTGAGGTTTTTCCTCCATTATCTGGAGTCCTTCTGGTATCTCAGTTATGGATTACAAAACTATGGGAAATACACACTATGGAATTCTACTCAGCAATAAAGAAGAATAAAATAATGTAATTTGCAAGAAAATGGAAGGATCTGGAGAACATGTTAAGTGAGATTAGCCAGTCACAGAAAGTGAAGGGGCGTATGTTTTCTCTAATATGCACTGGTCTCTTGTATAGCTGAGGAATCGAAGTTCTGGGGAGGTTAGGCTGTGGTCCCAGCCCACACCACTCACAAGGAGAGTGGAGTCAGAATCTAAACCCCGAGTTTCCTGGCTCAGTGCCCACGTTCTCAGTCCCGAGGCTGGGCTTCTTTGTCTCTCTGTGTGGCATGATGTGTGAACACCACCCCTCGGGAGTTAAACAGGACCCAAAGAGAGGCCTGCTTTGGGATCGGTAGGTCTTACTGCTTATCACTTCTGACCCGTTCCCTCTCTTCCAGGTACCGGGTACATTGACAATGTAATCCTGACTTCAGCCCGCCCCGTCTCTGGCGCCCCGGCTCCCTGGGTTGAACATTGTATATGTCCCGTTGGGTACAAGGGACAGTTCTGCCAAGATTGCGCTTCTGGCTACAAAAGAGATTCGGCCAGACTGGGACCTTTTGGCACCTGTGTTCCATGTAACTGCCCAGGGGGAGGGGCCTGCGATCCAGACACAGGTGAGCCAAATGGCACCTGGGCCGGGTGACCGGGGGTGCAGCCAGGTGACCGTGGTCCCCTGTGGAAGGGATAACGCCGAGGAAGAAATCCTATGCCTGAACTCATTTCGGAGATGGAAAGGGATTAGGGAGAGAAGGGCTGGAGTCTGGGAAGATGGACATGGGGCCTTGTTAGGCCCGATTGCTTTCCATTATGAAAGTGCCGCGGGGTGGGGAGAGAGGTGCCGGGTTACAGGAAGTGGCTGTCACGGTTCAGTGCGAGGTGGGGGAGCTGATGTCAAGTTGCAAGGATTGTGTGGGGCGATCAAAGGCAGGTCAGGGTCTAAATGAAGGTGCCAGCAAATAGTGTCACCCATGGGAAGATGGGGACAGTGACAGCATTAAGTTATGGGTAGTAAAGGAAGTGCACTTAGCATGGATGAAAAAGGAAGTTACTTAGCATGGAAAAATGAGGCTGAAACTCAAGGTCTTGGCCGTGCTTAGATTTGGTAGAGGGCGGGGGTGACTGCCTCTTCTCAGACACCGGGAAAGCTTCAGAAAGGGAGGTTTTGTTTCAAAATAAAGAATAAAAAATAGGGCTGAGGGTATAGCTCGGAGGTAGAATGCCCCTGAGTTCAATCCCCAGTACTGAAAAGACAAAAAAGAATTTGGATCTACAAGTATTTGGATCACCATAATGGGAGACTACCATCTTTATGAATTTTTATTCTGTGCTGAGTTACAATATACCACATTTTTATTACAAAATACAAGCATAAAAATAAATTATATAAATATCCTAATACCACTTATAAACATTTATAAATAAATATACCATTAATAAAAAAAGAAAGAAAGGGAGGTTTGGGCTTCTCCACGAAGATCCCACGTATCGTCCACCTTCAGGGAAATGCATGGTTGGGGACCCTGCTCATTTCTCTGCCCGTCCATCCTTCTTCTGACCTCCAGGAGATTGCTACTCGGGGGACGAGAACCCCGACATCGAATGTGCTGACTGCCCCATCGGCTTTTACAATGACCCGCAAGATCCCCGCAGCTGTAAGCCATGCCCCTGCCACAACGGCTTCAGCTGCTCGGTGATGCCCGAGACAGAGGAGGTGGTCTGCAACAACTGTCCCCCCGGGGTCACGGGTAAGGCCACCGGCCTGCTGTGCGGCCGGCTTCTTCCTGTCCTCACGCGCTGCCGTGAATCCACGTCCGTAGCTTCCATCCCAAGGGATGTCTAGGAAATCGCAACGACTTCCAGTTCATCGTAACGTGCTCATTCTAAAGATAAGAATATTGCGATGCCCGAGAGGTGACGTGGATTGAGCCAGGCAGAGTGCACAGTTATGCCAGGAAATGCCTAACTGTTCAGGGAGGTTTGAGGTTAGGGCATGAAGTGGCTGGCCAAATATATGGTTTAAGTTGCTTTTAAAAGAGCCAAGGTAATAAAGGCATGCGTAGTAACCTCCTCAGTGTCGCATCTCTGCTGGCCAATCCGAAAGCAGAATGGACTTGTTAGCAGCAGCTGTCACTCCAAATCTCACTCTTCTGAGTTGCTGTTGGCTTTCTCCAGCTTCTAGTGATGCTGCCACGTTCTAAGGTCCGTGGTGACTGCAGACCCTGTCTCAGGCCCCTGTTCCTGAGACCTTGGGGGACACGAGGACAGATTTCTCTGGCTCTTCTAGGGGTGCCCGGCCACCTTAGGCCCCTGCGTCTGGTCCTGCTGCCAGGGGCTGGCCACATGGGCTTGGCACTAGCCCCTTTGTTCCCTCAGGCGCCCGCTGTGAGCTCTGTGCTGACGGCTACTTCGGGGACCCCTTTGGGGAGCACGGTCCCGTGAGGCCTTGTCAGGCCTGTCAGTGCAATGGCAACGTGGACCCCAGCGCCTCCGGGAGCTGCGACCGGCTGACAGGCAGGTGTCTGAAGTGCCTCTACCACACGGCCGGCGACAACTGTGACCAGTGCCAGGAGGGCTACTTTGGGGACCCGTTGGCTCCCAACCCAGCAGACAAGTGTCGAGGTAGGACTGCGCTCCTGGACAATTGTGTGTGTGTGCGTGGGCGTGTGTGTGTGCACATGTGAACTTGCTAGTGTGGAAGTGTGGAAGCAAAGGCAAGGGGGAGGAGGAGGGCAGAGAATATCATAATTGGTTCTTTTTTTTTTTTTTTTTTTTGGTACTGGATCAGGAATGTTCTACCTCTGAGCTATACCCCCAGCCATGTTTTATTTCTTTTAATTTTAATTTAATTTTATTTTTTGCAGTACTGGGAATTGAACCCAGGGGCATTCTACCTCTGAGCTACACCCCCAGCCCTATTTTTTATTCTTTGTTTTGGAACAGGGTCTCACTAAGTTGCGGAAGGCCTCACTAAATAGCTAAGGCTGGCCTCAAAACCTGCAATCCTCCTGTCTCTGCCTCCCGAATACTGGGGTTACAGGTGTGTGCCACTGAGCCGGGCACCTGTCAGAGGTCTTAAGACTGGTTTTCCCAGCACACAGGCCTCTGGACGACAGAGTTGGAGGCTCTCAAAGGGTTAAAGCTGGGTGGGTGAAGCAGGAAAGGTCAGGTTGGGTTTACATTCCTAAGGGGAAGAGGAGATAACATGGAGGCTGGTCCAGTGCCCATCCCCAGGCGGGTGGGCAGGAGAGCGGCCGCCAGACTGGTTACAGGAGAATAATAAATGACTGGAGACTGAGCCTGAGCAAACGTGAGCCGGGAGGGGAGAGGGCTGTAAAGAAGCTGAAGAGACCCTCTCAGGAAGCCAGCGTAATTGATGTGTGAAGGAGCTGTTGAAAGTTCTCCCGAGGAGACTCGGCTTCAAAGCAGCAGCTCCTAGGAGCATTCCTGAGGGCTGCTTCAGATCAAAGCACAAATGTGTAGGCCGGGCTCCTGCTCAGCTCTTCTCTCAAAACTCTGCACATGCATATGCTTGGGGATGGAAGGTCTAGGGGAGCCGGCCGGCCCACGACCCACCCCTTAGTCACAAAGGTCCCAGAGGCCCTGATGCCCAGAATGAAGTAGCATGTCTACTGTAAGGTCCTCACACCAGAGCCCCCACTTGGAAATGGGGGCTTCTTGCCAGGATCCGAATCCCTGGGGGATTTCTAGGCCAGTCCAGCTCTGACTCCAGCCTAGAGATTAGCTGTGATGTGCTAAAAAGCACCCCTTGATAGGAAGAGTCTATATGACATTAGCAGGACAGAGTGCAGGTCCAGATTTTCAACATACCTCCTTTTGTGTTGTGCCGATTATGCCGATGAATCCCTCTGAGCCTCAGCTCCCTCATATGTGGGAAATATATATATATATTATATATATATAATATATATATATATATATATTTTTTTTTTTTTTTTTTTTGCGGTACTAGGAATTGAACTCAGGGGCATTCTACCTCGGAGCTATACCCCCAGCCCTATGTCCTATGTTTTTTTTATTATTTATTTTGAAACAGGGTCTCACTAAGTTATGGAGTGCCTCACTAGGTAGCTGAGGCTGGCCTCGAACCTGGATCCTCCAGTCTCAGCCTCCCAAATGCTAGGATTACAAGCGTGCGCCATCACGCCTGGCCTGTGAACAATATTTAACTCAAAGTTGTTGCAAAGATAAAATAAAATGGAGCCAGGTATGCAGTGGTGCATGCCTGTAATCCCAGTACTTGGGAGGCCAAGACAGGAGGATTGCAGGTTTGAAGACCACCTCAGCAACGTAGCAAGACTCTCAGCAACCTAGCAGGAGTGTTTAAAAAAAATAAATAAGGAAAACGCCTGGAGGGTGTAGCTTGGAAGTAGAATGCCCTGGGTTCAATCCCTAGTAATACAATCCGTCAGTCATCAATCAATAAAATGTATAAAAAAGCATATAAAATAAAGTGTAAATAAAGTATATGAGGAAGCACACTGTAAGTTCTATAATCCTACCTATATGGTGTTATTAAAAGAGTTGGGATTTTTTTTGTTGTTGTTGCTGTTTTTTGTGGTTCAGGGGATTGAAACCAGGAGCATTCTACCTCCAAGCTACATCACCAGCCCTAGTTTTATTCATTTTTATTTTATTTTAATTTTGTTTGCGTGGTACTGGAGATTGAATCCAGGGGCATTCTACCTCCAGGCTAAGCCCCCGGTCCTTTTTTTTTTATACTTTATTTTGAAATAGGGTCTCACTAAGTTGTGGAGGGCCTCACTAAGTAGCTGAGGCTGGCCTCAAACCCGGATCCTCCAGTCTCAGCCTCCCAAGTACTAGGATTACAAGTGTGTGCCACCACGCCCTGCTGTTTTATTCTTTATTTTGAAATAGGGTCTCACTAAGTTGCAGAGGGCTTCACTAAGTAGCTGAGGCTGGGTGTGAACCTGCGATCCTCCTGTCTCAGCCTCCCAAGTACTGGGGTTACAAGCGTGCACCACCACACCCAGCTTAATAGAGGTTTTATTGGCTTTGGATCACATAGTTTTTTCATTCAGCTATATGTCAAGTACCAACCATGTGTCTAGTGTACACCTAGATACTAAGGTTGTAAGGATAAGTCAGTTCTAGCTCCCAAAGAGCTTATATGCTAATGAAGAAGGTACAAAAATATGTATGCAAGTAACGATAATACACTGGATGAGTGTTTTGTGAGCACTGAAGGCAGAGCAATCCAGCAAGTCACCGTAATTGTTAGAGCGGTGTCTCACTCACCCACTGTTATACCTAGGCTCCTTACACAGAACCTGGCACATAGTAGGTGCTCGGTATGTTTGATTGAAGGAATCATGGTGCTGCTTTCTTACTGAATTTCCTACATCAAAGGTGGCAGAAGGACCAGAGTGCCGGCCTTCCCTGGGCTCTCCTTGCAGCTGCTGGTGTGTTTGCTGTAGGACCCTGGGGCAAGTTTTCCACCCGACTGAGCTCACATTCCTCATCTGTAAAACGGAGGGTCATGTTTACATCGGGCACATAATAGGCCCAGAAGAAATGCCGTTCACCTTAGGAGCAAAGTCAGAGTGCCAGGGACCTGTGCAACAGGCTCACAGCTCAGGGAGAGGAGGAGAAGGATGCAGAGGTGCCCCCTGCCCCTTCCAGCCGCACACACCGCACACGGCAGCGGCGGGTGATTCCTGCAGCCTCCCTGCGGTGGAAGCGTGGTTGGTGGACTCAGATCGAATGACCAGGGCAGCGACAGACTGGAGATTTGATCTCCTTCCTTCCTCCCTTCCTTCTTTCTTTCCTCTCTTAGTTTTTTAACTCTCCTTTCTTTTAAAGGCCAGGTGGGGTGGTGCACGCTTGTAATCCCAATACTTGGGAGGCTGAGACAGGAGGATCGCAGGTTCGAAGCCAGCATCAGCAACTTAGTGAGGCTCTCAGGAACTTAGTGAGACCCTGTTTTTAGATAAAATACAAAATAGGTCTGGGGGTGTAGCCCGGAGGTGGAAGGCCCCTGGGTTCCATTCCCAGTACCACACACACACACACACACACACACACACAATCTCCTTCCTTTTACCTTTGCTTTCTGGGATTAGTTTGATGCGCACGCTCCATTTGCCTGTCTCTGGTCTCTAGCTTGCAACTGCAACCCCTTGGGCTCGGAGCCTCGGCAGTGTCGAGGTGACGGTAGCTGCGTGTGCAAGCCGGGATTTGGTGGCCTCAACTGTGAGCACAGAGTATCAACCAGCTGTCCAGCTTGCTACAACGAAGTGAAGAGTCAGGTAAGCCTGTGTCTCCTTCTCACCTCCCACCTGCGCAGAATCAAAGCCTGTGTGTCCGCTGGGTGGTTCTGTCACAGGACTAGGACCCTCCCCCCATCTCCTGGGGGTGGGGGCTACTCTCTCTTTCTTCAAAAATTATGGTACTAAGTCAGGCACAGTGGTGCATGCCTATAATCCCAGTACTTGGGAAGCTGAGATAGGAAGATGGCGGATTTGAAGCCAGTCTCAGCAACTTGGCAAGACCCTATTGCAAAACCAAAAAAATAACATAGGGCTGGGGGTGTGGCTCAGAGGTAGAATGGCCCTGGGTTCAATCTCCAGTACTTAAAAAAAAAATTAAATTAAATTAAAAAATATACTAGCTGACTGCAGTGGCACATGTTTGTAATTCCCAATACCTAAAAGGCTCAGGCAAGAGGATCGTAAGTTTGAGGCCAGCCTGGGCAACTTAGGAAGACCCTGTCTCAAAAAAGGCTAGGGAATGTAGCTTAGTGGTGGAGCACTACTGGGTTCAATTCTCAGTACGGAAAATAAATAAATGCACTAAAAAGATTCTGTATAATTATAATTATACTGCAGGTTTATCTTGTTGTAGATATAATTTTCAATCCCCCTCTTGCAGATACTGTCTCATCTGGCACGCATGATAACTCAGTCGAGTTGGAAGGAAAAGTAAAGTGGCCTCTCTTTTCACTGGTCAAACAGTCTGGAATAACTTGTGATCTGTCAGTGGCGTGGCCACGTGGAGCCCAGAATGTCACCCTGGCCCCAGACTGAGTCTGGTGTTCTTGCCATTACAAGATACCACTTTCTAGCTAGATTCCCCCCCCCCCCAAGAGATGTCCTTGTAAGAAAAACATGAATGTAGCAAAGATACGCAGAGAGAACGAGGGGTCACAGCTTCCAAACAGGAAGAGCCTCCAGAAATTTCTCATTCAAGTGCCAGAGAAAAGCGAATGTGATGTTGTTATGTTATGATTTTTCTGGAGTGAGGAGATGGGGGCAGAGAAAGCCCACACAGAACTTAAATGCGCAACGCACTCGACCTGTTTCTTAAAATTCATCTACGTAACAAGCCGTTCATAGCACTTTCTTGGTGCCAGGTTCTGTCCTAAGCACTTTACAAATATTAATTCATTCAGCGCAAGTCCTAACTCTGTGAGACAGTATTATTAGGCTCATGATCACCGTTTTATAGATCAAGAAGGTGGCTTGCCCGAGGCCACACAGTAGAGTAGTGGGGCCAGGGTTCATACTCAAGGAGTCTAGACTCTAGAATTTAAACTTCCAACCACCATGACCTACCAAGCATTCCTGGGATTTTAGCTGGTATCTGCTGGATACTTGGGCTGTGCTGGGCTGTGGTCTCCATCCTCTCTTCTTTTTTTTTTTTTTTTTTTTGCGGTACTGGGGATTGAACTCAGGGGCATTCTACCTCCAAGCTACACCCCCAGCCCCATTTTTTATTATTTACTTTGAAACGGGGTCTCCCTAAGTGCAGAGGGCCTCACTAAGTAGCTGAGGCTGGCCATGACCTGGATCCTCCTGTCTCAGCCTCCCAAATGCTGGGATTACAAGCGTGCGCCACCACACCCGGCTCTCCATCCTCTCTTCTGATCCTTTTTTCTGTGTGGTTTCAGATGGATCAGTTTATGCAGCAGCTTCAGGGCCTGGAGGCCCTGGTTTCGAAGGCTCAGGGTGGTGGTGGCGCGGTCCCCAATGCAGAGCTGGAAGGCAGGATGCAGCAGGCCGAGCAGGCCCTCCGGGACATTCTGAGAGAAGCCCAGATTTCAGAAGGTGAGAAAGGCCAGCCTCCCTTACAAAGGGAGAAGACTCATATCATAGAAAGAATGGCTACACCAGGTCCGAGAACCTCCCGTGGACTTCAGCCCTTGCCCAGGTAGAATGTCGGCCACATTTCCAGGGACCGGAGGCATGAGCAGCTGGTTGTGTTTGCGTGCTGGGATTTTATCATTTTTGCCATAAGCCCGCCAACCCTCTGTTATGCTGGAGAGCTCTGGGCCGACTGCAAGGTGCTCATCTCCCCTTTCTCTTCCCTGGGCTCAGGGGTGAGCAGAGCCCTTGGTCTCCGGCTGGCCAAGGTGAGGAGCCAAGAGAGCAGCTACCGGAATCGCCTGGATGACCTCAAGGCAGCCGCCCAAAGGATCCAGGCCCTGGGCAGTCAGCATCAGAACCGGGTTCAGGACACCCGAGAGCTCGTCACTCAGCTGCGCCTGAGCCTGGCCCAGAGCGAAGCTTCCCTGCGAGACGCTGTAGGTTTGGCTGGGTCAGCGAATGGCTGGTGTTCTCTCTCTCTCTCTCTCTCTCTCTCTCATTCCCCCTCTCCCCTC
>PVLC010020168.1:19757-29769 GCA_004027655.1 Graphiurus murinus | reverse complement strand
ACTGGGGATTGAACTCAGGGGCATTCTACCTCCGAGCTACACCCCCAGCCCTATTTTTTATTCTTTATTTTGAAACCGAGTCTCACTAAGTTGCGGAGTGCCTCACTAGGTAGCTGAGGCTGGCCGCGAACCCGGATCCTCTGGTCTCAGCCTCCCGAATGCTGGGATTACAAGCGTGCGCCACCACGCCCGGCTTGGATAGCTGGGATTTAAACCCAGGCAGTTTTGCTATGAAGTCTATACTCATAAGTGACACATTCTTTCGCCTCTTAAATTATAGAATCTTAGAAAGATAGACTCAGTCTTGGGCTGAAGAATGATATGCTCAGCACTATAGACCCTTATAATTTTGAAAATCATAGAATTTAGAGCTGTAGACTCTGAGGACTGTGGAGTCATGAAGGGTCCCAGCTAAGGAGAGACCTCAGAGGACAACCAGTCAAATCTCCTTATCTTTCCAGTGGGGAAACTGAAATCGAGAAATAAAAGGGACAAAGCCAGGTCTTGTTCTAGCACACAGCAAGAAGGCTGCCAGGGTCCCAGGGGGATGTTTGGAAAAGATATTTATTTCAGAGGAGAAGGAAGAAGAGGCAAGAAGTTCTTAGTAATGTAATGGAATAGTATATAGCAGTTCCCAAAGTGTGAGTCCAGTTGCCTGGGGCCCCTGAGACCTTATCAGAGACCCATGGGGTTGAAACTATAATAATACCAAGACAGTATTTGCTCTTGTTCTCTCATGAGCATCCAAGTGAGTTTTCCTGACGCTCCCTGCTTTGTGATGATGTCATCAGCTACTGGTGGCTGATCGAACTTGTGCTTGTGTGTTCTCTCTTAAAAATTTATCAGTTTTGCCAGTCATGGTGAGACAAGAGGATTGCAGGTTCTCGGCCAGCCTCAGCTACTTAGTGAGGCCCTCTGCAACTTATTGAGACCCTGTTTCAAAATAAAGAATAAAAAATTGAGGGTGTAGCTCAGAGGTAGAATGCCCCTGGGTTCAATCCCCAGCCCCCCACACACACAAAAAAAAGTAAAAAAAAATTTTTAAATACAAATAAAGCTGGGCGTGGTGGCACATGCTTGTAATACCAGTACTTGGGAGGCTGAGACCAGAGGATCTGGGTTCACAGCCAGCCTCAGCTACTTAGTAAGGCACTCCACAATTTAGTGAGACCCTGTTTCAAAATAAAGAATGAAAAATAGGAATGAGGGTGTAGCTCGGAGGTAGAATGCCCCTGGGTTCAATCCCAGTACTGAAAAAAAAAAAAAAAAATTACCAAGGCAACTTAGTGAGAACCTGTTTATTTTCCTTTCCTTTTTTTTTTTCCCCCTCAAACCTGTGATCTTCCTGTCTCAGTCTCCCAAGTACTGGAATTATAGGCATGCACCACCATGTCAGGCTATCACAATAGATTTATGAAAATCCATAGAGCTGCTCATTTATAATTTGTGCAGATTCTTCTTCAACCAGAAAAAATATTTATTTATTTATTTATTTATTTAATACCAGGATTGAACCCAAGGGCATTCTACCTTCAAGCTATACCCCCAGCTCTATTTTTTTATTCTTTCTTTTTTTTATTCTTTATTTTTTGCGGTACTGGGGATTGAACTCAGGGGCATTCTACCTCTCAGCTATACCCCCAGCACTATTTTTTATTCTTTATTTTGAAACAAGGTCTCACTAAGTTGCGGAGGGCCTCACTAGGTAGCTGAGGCTGGCCGCGAACCCAGATCCTCCAGTCTCAGCCTCCCAAATGCTGGTATTACAAGCGTGGGCCACCACGCCCGGCTCTTATTCTTTACTTTATTTTACTTATTTTTGAGGGAGGGGGACTGGGGATGGAACCCAGAGGTATTCTACCTCCAAGTTATACCCCCAGCCTGATTTTATTTCTTATTTTGAAACAGGGTCTCACTAAGTTGCAGAGGGCCTCATTAATTTGCTGAGGCTGACCATGAACCTGCGATCCTCCTGTCTTAGCCTCCCAAGTACTAGGATTACAAGTGTGCACCACCACACCTGGCTCTTATTCTTTATTTTGAAACAGGGTCTCACTAAGTTGCAGAGAGCCTTACTAAGTAGCTGAGGCTGGCCATGAACCGGGATCCTCCTGTCTTAGCCTCCCATGTACTGGGATTACAAGCGTGTGCTAAAGTAAATATTTTTAAGCACCAGTAGAGCATGGTGCTAATCAGTTATGGTACACACTGGAGCAAGAGTGTGTCCAGACTTTGAGCCTGTAGTTGAGGCTGTGGGAGAAATTTGGGGATGCAGAGGAGGAGTTGGGATGGGGTGGTGGGGTGCTCAGGACAGTAGCTACTTTGAGCCAATGCAGAAGTAGTTCAGTGTTTCAGTGATGGGTATATCCCTGCTGGTGAGTGCCACTGGAACATCAGCCCTGATCCACCACTCCATTCACCCCCTCTGCAGTGAACAGCCTGGGCATCAGTGAAGAGCTGAAGGAGAAGCTGCGGGATGTTATGGTAGACCGGCATAAGGTGGCTTTGGGGAAAACCCTGGGAGAAGGTGAGTCCCCACAGCATGCACACATTCTCCTGAACCCCTAGGTCTTCCACTTCCCCACCCTTGTCCGACTATAGGAGATACAGTCCCCACAGGCCACCCTGAAGTCTGTGCCTCCCTTCCGCCCTCCACAGGAGAGTTTGGAGCCGTGATGGAGGGCCAGCTCAACCAGGATGACTCCGTACTCAAGGTGGCTGTGAAGACAATGAAGAGTGAGTCTTTGAATGCACAAGAGATCCCCCACCCCTAATACCAGGTCCCTTCCCTGTGCCCTGGGGAGGCAGGAGAGCAGAAAAGTTAGTGGCAAACAGCATAGTATTTCCAGCTGGGAAATGGAGCCCATGCAGGGGGCTTCAACAGAAGGAATTGAGTAGAGGGGCATTATTGCCACAATGGAGGAAGGACTGAAGGAACAACTGGGAGGTGGTAAAGCAACTGGAGACAGTGGCAATAAGCAATCACTTCCTCCCCTAGGCCTGAGAGACGGAGGGAGGAAGTGGTGTTACCAGAGCCCATGGCCAGGGATACCTGGCAGAAGATGGAAACACAGTTAGGGACAGCCTTGTAGGAGCTAGAAACATAGGCCATACAGGTACCACTGAGGCAATTCCAGAAGCAGAAAGAGGATGAAATAATCCTGGTTTCATTGGGCATAGTAGTGCATGCCTGTAATTCCAGTACTTGGGAGGCTGAGGCAGGAGGATTGCAGGTTTGAGGTCAGCCTCAGTAACTTAGTGAAACCCTCAGCAACTCAACAAGACAAAAAAAAAGGGGGGAGGGAGGGGATGTGGCTTGGAGGTAGAATGCCCCTGGGTTCAATCCTCAACACTACACACACAAAAAAAGAGACTAAGCCAGGTGTGGTGGCACAAACCTGTAATCCCAGTACTTGCGAGGCTGAGACATGAGGATCAAAGGTTCAAGGCCAGCCTCAGCAACTTAGCGAGACCCTGTTTCCAAATAAAAAACAAAAAGGGCTGGGGGTGTAGTCCGTAGATAGAAGGTCCCTGGGATTACTCCCTAGTACTACAAAAGTAAATAAGTAAATAAATAAACAAAGAAGGCTAATAACAGAAGCACTTTAGAGGATTTGATGAGTTAATCTAGTCTCCATATAGCAGCTGGTACTTACTAATCATGCTTGATGAAAATGACTCGATGATGGTGAGAGGAGGAGGGAAGGAGTCCCCCTCATCCTCCCTCACTCACCTTTCCTTGTCCCCCAAGTTGCCATCTGCACTAGATCAGAGCTGGAGGATTTCCTGAGTGAAGCCGTCTGCATGAAGGAATTCGACCACCCCAATGTCATGAGGCTCATCGGTGAGGGAGGGGCATGTCCCCTTGAGCCTAGGTCAGAGAGAAGACCCCCTCCCTTGGTTTCTGGGATGATCAGACCCCCATGCTCCCTGCTCCCCCCTTCTTCAGGATCAACAAGCCCCCCTTCTCTTCACCCTCAGCTTGGAATGTGACCTCTGACCATTCCCAGAAATAGCTGAGGTCCCCAGGAGGGCTCCGGAAACATCCCTGGGAACTCTGCTAGAAAGGGCTTCTCTGAAGCTCCATCCTGGCCGCCCACCCCCCAAACAATGTGGAGGCTAGATTTGAGGGGGAGGGAGAAGAAGTCTGGCTGGGAGAGGATATAACTTCCCTTCTACCCAGCCAGAGTGACAGAGTTGCCTTGCGGGGGCTCAGGGGTCTGTTTCCAGGGTTCTGAACGAGAAGGCTTTCCGGCACCTGTGGTCATCTTACCTTTCATGAAACATGGAGACCTGCACAGTTTCCTCCTCTATTCCCGGCTTGGGGACCAGCCAGTGGTGAGGGGCATTTAATCGTCCAGTTTACAAGTATTAATTGAGCACCTACCAGGTAGCCAGCACTGCTCAGACAATAGGAAGGCCAGTGACCCTGAACTTGCTCCCATGGAGCCTGTCTTCCAGTGGGGAGACCAGGCAGTAAACAAGCTGACAAATATATAAACAAGATAATTTAAGTGTAAGGAAGGAAATACAGAAGGATAAAGGCCAAGTATTTCATTTGGCTGGATAGGGAAGGCCTAGCTCACTGAAGATGTGGCTTTGAACGGACAGCAGGCACCAAGCATGGTGGTGCATGCCTGTAATATCCATACTTGGGAGGCTGAGACAGGAAGGTTGCTTCAAGGTCAGCCTCAGCAACTTAGCAAGACACTGTTTCAAAATAAAAATGGCTGGGGGTGTAGCTAAGTGGTAGAATGCCCCTGGATTCAATCCCCAGTATCACATAAAAGAGGAAAGGGGAGGAGACAGAAGGTGGCTGATGGGATGTTAGGACATCCGGACAGGAAGCAGTTCCAACTGAGGGCATGGCGTAGGCCAAGGCTAGAAGTGGGAAAGGCCTGGCTTGTCTGATGTCCAGAAAGGAGGCCCCCGGCTAGAGTGAATGTCAAGGGCAAGGGCAGTAGCAGATCAGTCAGAGAGAAGGCAGAAGCAGATTATATAGTGCCTCAGAGGCTACAGAAAGTAATGGGATTTAATTCTCAAAGCCACAGAAAACCACTGCAGGCAGAGCTAGGCATGCACAGGAAGAGAAGTGAGGAGGGGTGGACCTCGGGTACGCTGCTGACCTCTCCCTCTGTCTGCCTCCCTCAAAGTTCCTGCCCACTCAGATGCTGGTGAAGTTCATGGCAGACATCGCCAGTGGCATGGAGTACCTGAGTACCAAGAGATTTATACACCGAGACCTGGCTGCCAGGAACTGCATGTGAGTGCCAAGCCCTGTGGGAACCTCTCCTTCCTCAGAGAGCATCCTCCCTCCTTCCCAGGATGAGTGGAGGGCTGGATCCTTCAGGGAAGGTCAGAACTCTGGATGGAAAGGTCAGCAAGGGGTAGTTTAGGAAGGCTTCCTGGGAGCCCTGAACTGAGATGACTTTTTTTTTTTTTTTTTTTTTTTGGTACTGGGAATTGAACCTGGGGCATTCTATCTCCAAGATACCCCCAGCCCTATTTTATTTTTATTTTGAAATAGGGTCTTGCTAGGCTAATTGAAATAGGGTCTCACTATTTGCTAAGGCTGTCCTCAAACCTGCAATCCTCCTGTCTCAGCCTCCCAAGTACTGGGATTACAAGAGCATGTACCACTGTGCCCAGCTTGAACTGAGATCTTGAAGAAGTATTTGGATGTGGAGAGAGAAGAAACAGGATGGGAAGGGGGGCAGCCCATTGCTCAGCATGAGGTGAGCAAAGGGGCAGAGGTGACTGGTGAGGTGGTGATATGTGAACCTTATCGGTGTGTCCCACCCCCATGTTGAGTGTCTTGCCTAAGGTTGTCCTTGGGAGGGGCCACATTGAACCAGATTCCCCAGCAGTGGACAAGCAGAAAATGGCCCTGAATTGAAGCTAAGAAGAGAGTGGAGGCTGGAGGGAATGGAACCACAGGCTTAAAATATTAGTCTTTATAGCCAGGCACAGTGGCACATGCCTATAATCCCAGTACTATGGAGGCTGAGACAAGAGGATCACAAGTTCGAGGCCAGCCTCAGAAACTTAGCAAGACCTTGTTTCAGAATTTAAAAAATAAACATAAAAACCGGCGAGGGGTGTAACTTGGAGGTAGAATGCCCCTGGGTTCAGTCCCCAATAGCAAAAGAAAAAAAATATATTAGTCTTAAGACAGCATCACTCTCAGAAATCACAACTAGATCAGAGAATCTTCTACAAAAGGCATCAATGTTTGCAACTCTCAGGAATATGGAAATTACTATTCCCCCCAACTTTTTGAGGGTGCTGGGAATTAAACCCAGGAGCATTCTACCTGTGAGCTACACCCTCAGCTCTTTTATTTATTTATTTTTGTGTGTGTGGTACTGGGGATTGAACTCAGAGGCAGTCTACCTCCGAGCTATACCCCCAGCCCTATTTTTT
The DNA here is from genome assembly GCA_004027655.1 of Graphiurus murinus. Classification (NCBI taxonomy): domain Eukaryota; kingdom Metazoa; phylum Chordata; class Mammalia; order Rodentia; family Gliridae; genus Graphiurus; species Graphiurus murinus. Next base: position 23,346 of record PVLC010020168.1, on the reverse strand, counting down.
ATTCTTTATTTTGAAACCGAGTCTCACTAAGTTGTGGAGTGCCTCACTAGGTAGCTGAGGCTGGCCGCGAACACGGATCCTTCGGTCTCAGCCTCCCGAATGCTGGGATTACAAGCGTGCGCCATCACGCCTGGCTTCCCCTCAGCCCTTTTAGTTTTTCATTTTGAAATAGGGTCTTAACTAAGTTGTAGAGTCTGACCTTGAACCTGTGATCCTTCTGTCTCAGCCTCCCAATTACTAGTTTTACAAGCATGTGCTACTATGTCCGGTATATCTTTCATTTTTGTACTTTAAAAGTTGGGTATATATTTACATTCACGAAAATACACACAACTAATGTATGCTGCTCAATGAATTTTTTACATTTGTTTTGACTCACATCACCACCATCAGGTCAAGACAGGGAACATTTCTAGTCTAGCAGGCTTCTTTGTGCTCTTCCCAATTTTGTCCCGGAGGCAGTAACCTCTCTTCTGACTTCTGTTACCATTATTAGTTTCACCTGTTCTGTGTGTGTGTGTGTGTGCGGGGGGGAATTGGGGCTTGAACCCAAGGCATTCTACCTCTGAGCTACACTCCCAGCCCTTTTTACTCTTAAATAAAAATATTTTTTATCTGCTGTATGTTATTGCAGAGGCTAGCCTCAAACCAGCAATCTCCCTGTTTCAGCCTCCAAAATACTGGGATTATAGACGTGCCACCGAGCCTGGCTCAGCATAACATTTTTGAGATTAGTTCACGTTGTTTTGTCCCAGTAGTACATTTTCTTTTCTCCCTTTTTTTGTTTTTTGTTTTGTTTTGTTTTGTTTGTTTGTACTAGAGATTGACCCCAAGGGTATTCTACCTCCACACTATACCCTCAGCCCTTTTTATTATTTTTTTTTAATTTTGAAACCAGGTCTCACTAAATTGCTGAGACTGGCCTCAAACCTGAGCTCTTCCTGTCTCAGCCTCCCAAGACCTGGGTTACTGGTATGTGCCATCACGCCTAGCTCATGTTCTGTTTGTTAATCTGGACGCTATATACAGGGGTGTGTTCATGAAAATTCAGTGAACTCTTCACTTATGATTTGGGCACATTTCTGTTTGTATCATATACTTCAAGAAAACTTATAAATCAGAGAATTATAGCTGGGCACAGTGATGCACACCTGTAGTCCCAGTACTTGGGAAACTGAGACAGGAGGATTGCAAGTTCAAGGCCAGAATATGGTAATTTAGCAAGATTCTGCTTCAAGATAAAAAAAATAAAATAGGGCTGGGGGTGTAGCTCAGAGGTAGAGTGTCCCTGGTTTCAATCCTGAGTACCACACACACACACAACAACAACAAAAGTCAAGGAATGAAACCCAAGGAGCCTAGGAAGGATCTTACAATCTGGCAAAAAGTCAAAGCTGGGAAGGCTCTCAGAGGCCCTCTGTTCTATCCTCATTTTACAGAGGGAACAAAAAGTAAAAAAAGTTCTCTCCCAGACTGGGGGGAAGATACAGGAGACAAATCCCCACCCCCAGGCAGGAGGTGGAGGTGTGCCTGGGAGCCAGGCCAGGCTTCCTGGAAGAGGTGGCTGATGCCCTGCCCTTTTCCTCACCCCAATCCGGCAGGCTGAACGAGAACATGTCCGTGTGTGTGGCAGACTTTGGGCTCTCCAAGAAGATCTACAATGGGGATTACTACCGCCAGGGACGCATTGCTAAGATGCCAGTCAAGTGGATCGCCATCGAGAGTCTGGCTGACCGAGTCTACACCAGCAAGAGTGATGTGGTACATGTACCCCCACCAGGGGTGGGGAACCACGGTAGGGGGGCGGCCCGACAATCTGCAGCCTAGGTGGCTGCAGGTATAAGGTTCACAGGGACACATGTCATCCCTATGCAGAAACGTGTTCATATGGCTTGGCATATTTGGAGACATGGTGGGTATCTATCAACAGTGGCATGCTGGGGATGTGTACAAATTCATGAGAGCATGGTGGTAGTGTACAGTTTAGGGTAAGAGAAATAGTGGTAAGCTGGGTGTGGTGGTGCACTCCTGTAATCCCAGTACTTGGGAGCCTGAGACAGGAGGACCACAGGTTTGAGGACAGCCTCAGCAAATAGTGAGACTCTCAGCAACCTAGTAAGACCCTGTTTCAAAAATAAAAATAGGGCTAGGGGTATAGCTCAGAGATAAAATGCCCTTGGAGAGAGAGAAGCAGTGGTGACCATGTGTGCAGTGCCTGCACTTATACCATGTGTACAGCCTGGGCATGGGGGGCAGTGACATATGAGAGCATGTGTCCATGAAGTGTGATTGTGTGCATGGGTGGGCATGTCTGTGCATCTACAGAAGGTACCCATACAGTGTGTACCTGTGCCAGAGTGTTTCTATGAATACCCAAGAGGCGACCAAGGGGATGGCTATGAACACATGTGCACATAAGTGTGAATGTACCATGAATCTGTGCAAAGACCTGGGGGTCTTTGTTCAGGGGAGACCCTCTAATTCTCTTCTCTCTGATTCTCACAGTGGTCCTTTGGGGTGACAATGTGGGAGATTGCCACACGGGGTCAAACTCCATATCCAGGAGTGGAGAACAGTGAGATTTACGACTACCTGCGCCAGGGAAATCGCCTGAAGCAACCTGTGGACTGTCTGGATGGCCTGTGAGGACTCTTGAAAATGCTCCCCGAAACCCAGAATTTACTCCAAACTCCTGAGCAACTACATGTGGCTCTAACATCTCCAAGACCCTCTAACTAACCTGCATGGAATCCCTCAGAATGTTGAGAGATCACCTGCCCCCTCACCAATGTTCTGAGTAGAACCACTGCTAGGCAGCGGGTTGGGTATGAATTAGCTAAAGGAGCTCTTTCCAGCTTTGTCTTGTGTGTGGAATGCAGGCTGAATCAGCCTCCTCCCTCCTCAGCCAGGCAACCTTGGGCAGTGTACAACCTTACCTGGTGCCCTGCCTCCGGAGCCCCAGTCTCAGAGACTTCTAATTCATCTCAGATTCCTGAGCACCCCACACTTTTCCCTGATGTGCCCCAACACCTCGGCTCCTCTGCAAAACCCTCCTGTTTATTTTCTTGACCTTCAGACTCTTAGGTCTCCATTGAGCCATTTGCAGAATCCTTTAGGACATGCTTAGCAACCTTTGCAGTATCATGGCATGAAGAGAAAGGCAGGACAGTTAGCCAACACTTTTAGGGTAAAGAGAAGACACTGCTTGGGACAAGAGGAGACAGCCTGGGCTTCAGACTTCTTAGATCTCCCCAGTCCCTCCTTGGGTACTCCAAGAGCTAAGAGGAAGAAGAATAATAGCTAACTTTTCTTTTTTATTTTGAAACAGGGTCTCGCTGAGTTGCTGAAGCTGTCCTCAAAACTGCAATCCTGAGCCAGGTGTGGTGGCCCACGCTTGTAATTCCAGTACTTGGAAGGCTGAGACAGAAGGATTGCAGGTTCTCTGCCAGTCTCAGCTACTTAGTGAGACCTTCTGCAACTTAGTGAGACCCTGTTTCAAAATAAAGAATTAAAAATAGGGCTGGGGTTGTAGCTCAGAGGTAGAATGCCCCTGGGTTCAATCCCAGCACTGCAAAAAAAAAAAAAAAAA
>PVLC010020168.1:7852-19657 GCA_004027655.1 Graphiurus murinus | reverse complement strand
TATCACTATTATTTCCATTTTGCAGACAAGAAAACTTGGTCGTATAGGGAGGGTAAGTCACTTGCCAAAGGTTGCATAGCTGATGTATCAGTTATCTATACTACAAAATCCAATAGCTTAAAAGAACAAGCATTTAATATCTCACACAGTTTCCAAAGCTCAGGAGTCTCAGATCAGCTTAGCAGGGTGCCTCTGGCTCAGGGTCTTGAATGAGGTCTAGTCTAGATGTTGACTGGGGCTCCAGTTATCGAAAGAGCATGCCTGGAAGATTGCTTTCAAGGTGCAGCACTCACATGGCTGAGGCCAGTGGACTCAGTTCCTTGTCTTGTGGACCCCTCCACCGCACAGCCTGAGCTTCCTCACAACTTGATGATCCAAGAGAAAGTGCAAGGAGGGAGCCATGGTGCCTTTAATGAACTAGTCTTGGAGGCCACATAGATCTTCCTTTCTGCTGGGTCAGAAGCAAGTCACAAAGCCCTGCCCACACTCAAGAAGAGGGGCCTCTGTTGCCATCTTTGAAGGGAGGAATGTCAAAGAATGTATGGCTGTATCTTAAACCAGCACAGTTTATCAGTGGCAGAGGCAGGCTTTGATGCCAGAGACTGTTCTGGAGGGTCACATTGTGAAGTTCTGCTCTAACAAACCCTTACCAGAACACCACCCCAGACCCAGAGAGGTTACTCAAGACCCTTCCCAGCTCCAGAATCTTCTAGGATGCCCCCTCAAGTTCTTGAGAATTCCCAGATCCCCATAAATGCCCCCAAATTACTGATGTTGCCTCCAATCCCCATCCCTGAGTATCCTAAAATGGCCCCCAAACTCTCAGGATGCTCCCTTTCTGAACCTCTGATAAGTCTCCCACCTCTCACTCTGCTACCCTAGGTATGCTCTGATGTTCCGGTGCTGGGAGCTGAACCCCCGAGAACGGCCAAGTTTTTCAGAACTACGGGAAGACCTAGAGAACACGCTGAAGGCCCTGCCCCCTGCCCAAGAACCCAATGAAATCCTCTATGTCAACATGAATGAAGGTGGAGGTCATCCTGAGCCCCGTGGAGCCGTTGGAGGAGCTGACCCTCCAACGCAGTCAGATCCCAAGGATTCCTGTAGCTGCCTCACTGCAGCTGAGGTCCATCCTGCTGGACGTTATGTCCTTTGTCCTTCTACAGCCCCTGGCCCCACTCTGCCTACTGACAGGGGCTCCCCAGCACCCCCAGGGCAGGAGGATGGAGCCTGAGACAACCCTCCACCTGGGACACCCTCTCAGGACCCAAGCTAGGCACTGCCACTGGGGGAAACCTCACCCCCTACTTTCCCACTAAGGCCTTATCCCCAACTTCAACCCTATCTTCCTACCCTTCTGACCGCCATTCCAGACAGATCCGTCTCCTTGTTTGTGCCATAGAATGTCCAGCTATAAAAGGAGGGGGTTGTACTTCAATCTCTAAGGGTCTTGCCAGGCCTAACATTCCAAGATTCTAGATTCTAAGGTTTAAGGAGTCTAGATTCAAAGGTTCTAGGTCTCAAAGATGCTATGCTTTTATTCTAAGGACTCGACATTCCAAAGTCTCTAATTCTAACATGCTAAGGTTCTAGACATGGAAGTTCTAAGGTCCAGTATTCTAAGGCTCTGAGATTCTGCAACTGTAGATTATCTAGTTCTAATTATCTTGATAAGGCTCCAAGATTTTAGGTTCTAAAACTCTAAAATTCTAGTTCTAGGATCTACAGCTCTATTATTCTAGATTTTATTTTTCTAGAGTTCTGAGACATTAGAGCATAAGAGTCCAGAGTCTACAATTCTAAAAGGTTCTATAATTCCAGACATGGGGTTCTAAGGCCTAGTTTTATAAAATTTGAAGGTCTGAGGTTTTGGGGTTTAGATTTTTTGACATAAGAGTCTAGATCATAAGGCTTCAAATTTTTATTTTCTTAGATTCTAATGATGGTCAGTTATAGTTTCTGAAGCTTTATGATTTGAGGTTCTTTTGTGTAAGATCCTGGATCTGAGCCAGACGTGGTGATGCACATCTGTAATCCTAGTACTTGGGAGGCTGAGACAGGAGAATCTTAGGTTTGCGATCAGCCTCAGCAACTTAGTGAGGCCCTCTGCAACTGAGACCCTGTTTCAAACTAAAAAAAAATAGGGCTGAGGGTACAACTTGGAGGTAGAATGTCCCTGGATTCCAGCCCCAGGGGGGGAAAAAAAAAGATCCTAGAACTGAAGGCTCTAAGATTCTAGAATCTGCAGCTCAAAAATGCTAAAATCTTTTTTTTTTTTTTTTCAGTCCTGGGGATTGAACTCAGGGGCATTTTACCTCCGAGCTACACCCCCAGTCTTATTTTTAATTCTTTATTTTGAAACAGAGTCTCACTAAGTTTCAGAGAGCCTCACTAGGTAGCTGAGGCTGGCCGAGAACCCAGATCCTCCTGTCTCAGCCTCCCAAGTACTGGGATTACAAGCATGCGCCACTATGCCCAGCTTCAAAAATGCTAAAATCTTAAAGATGGAGGCCCTAATGTCTAATGTTATAAGATGTGATATTCTAAACGTGGCCTAAGAACCTAGATTCTCTGTGTCTAAGGTTCTATTTCATCTGTTCTAAGGTTCTACATTATTAAACTCTAAGATTCTAATATTGACCTTTTCTGTTTCAAGGCACTGTAAGGTTCTATTACTCAAAGATTCTGTTTCCTAAGCATCTAAGTTATAGGACTCTCACTGTTGTGATTAACTAGACATCAAAGTTCTAATACTTTCTAATATTGAACACCTCTAGATTCTATGCTGCATTCTCCCTTTCTAGGATTATAGTTAAGGATTCAAGAATACACATTTCTAAAATCTTAAGGTTCTAGGCACTGTAGTTTAAGATTCAAATGTTCTAAGTTTCTAAGATTTTAAAAGTCAACAGGTCTAGAATATTAAGTACATTTCCAAGATTCTAACCTTATAGTATTCTGTGTGCCCCTCCTCATTGTAGCCACCTAGCTTCCTCCTCCCTTCATGTGGGGGTGTGCCTCCCCCAAGCCTGTGCAATGCATTAGGGATGCCTCCTTTCCCAAGGGGATGGACCATCTCCCTCCTTTTGGACCATGCTGCCCCCTTGAGCCAGTCCCTCATTCCCCACGTACAGAGTGTGGACTCTGGTGCCTCCAGAGGGGCTCGGATCACATAAAACTTTGTCAATCACTACTCTGTCTCCTCTTGTCTCTATTCAGCTGTGATATGGCCCCTCTCCCTGGCAATTCGACTTCCCCATCCGTAAAAAGAAGGGTTTGAGCCTGGTGCAGCAGTGCATGCCCATAATCCCAGTACTTGGGAGGCTGAGACAGAAGGATGGCAATTTCGAGGCCAGCCTCTGAAATTTATCAAGACTCTGCCTCAAAATAAAAAGAGTTGGGATGTAGCTCAGTGGTTGAGTACCCCGGGGTTCAATCCAGAAAAAGGAGGAGAAGGAGAAGAGTTTGGTGAGGTGTGGGAATTCTCTCCTTACTAAAGAGGGTAGAAATGAATACACATAGGCAAAAATAATATAAGCAAAGTAGTTTTGGTTATCAAAACCCTAGTAAGGAACAAGCGTATGTATATAGATATTCACAGGGTCACAGAGACACCTACACAGACCCCAAAATAAGACATGCAAATTAATGGACATACTTAGCCACATCTGATTACAAATACATAGATGCAGAAAGTCGGACACATAGAGTGATAGAGACACATGAAAGCAATACAGATACAAGCATTTACAAACATATGCATAGGCAGATACTAGGAATAGGAAGAAATTTGAGTAACAGACGCTGTGAAGTGACATATACTCAGGGACATGGGGAGCACAACAGGTCTCCACACACCAGACGGTCAGACTCAGAGCTCTGCGATCCATAGACCCGCAAAGGGACACCTGCCAAGAAGAGCCCTTTCAGTTCGGTTCGCACTCGCCGGCGCGGGTTCCTGGGTGTGTCCCGCAGATGGAAGAACCCTAGGCAGCGCCCGAACGCCCCCCAATGGCAGCTCCAAAGAACCGGGAACAGTTCAATCCGGGCCACAAACTTTTTTTTTTTTTTTTTTTTTTTTTTTTTTTTTTTTTTTTTAGAACAAACCGTTCTGGGGAGCTGGGAGGAAAGGAAGTCGGGCGTGGGCGAGGGGCGGGGTGTCTGGACTGCAACCTCCCGGCCCACGTGAGTGTCTGTCCGCTGCTGAGTGGGTGCTGTGTGTCTAGGTTGCTGTAGCGTGAGCTTGTAGTGTAACTGTCCCGCGTTTCGTTGTCATTCGATGTTGCCTGCCTATGAGGACGTTAGTGGGCGCATCTCTATGGCAGTTTGGTGTATTATCTCGATTTGATGCATCTGATCTAATTCACGGCTATTATTTTACCTGTGTGCTGTGTGTCTTTGTCTAGAGATTGTGTGCAGCCGTTGTGGGCTTAAGGCATGGCTTAAGTGTAGGTAGTGAGCCTCTGCCTTGTGTATCTTGTTTTTGTTTTGTCTTTTGCAGTGCTGGGGTTGGAACTAGGCAAACTCTCGTCCACTGAGCTTCACCCCCAGTCCTTCATTGGTGTAGCTTACTGAAGTTTTGTGAGTTACAGGCGACTGGTGGTGCAGCGCTAGACACCGTCACTTTCGGATGTGTTAGCGTGAGGCTTAATGCATCCGTGTATTTAAGCTTGTTAGTATAGATGGCAAACAACCAGATTTACTGAACAACCGTTTAGAGGATTCCGGGTAGAGATCCGTGAACTTTTTGGAGCTCTTTTCCGGAGAGGATGGCTCTATGGTCGTGTGCAGAGCGCCCATTCCAACTACAGTACCAACCAAAGAGAAAGGGCTGCGAAAGTAGGATTGTGGTAAGAGTCGCTCTGCGAGATGTACTACCAAAGGGAAGCGGGTGCAATTTCCTTTACAACTTTTCTCTCGCTGTGAGTCTAGCCTTTATTTTCAACCTTTCTGAACATCCTGAAGTCAAAATTTTGTTTCTTATGAACGTAACTGAGTTTCCAACAGCTTACGAGTAATACACAACTAAACTCTACACTGTATACCTCCCTCTACTACAAAACTTGTTTGGCAATCATTTGAAGAATGGCCAATCTAGTTAACTCTTCTTAAAGTGATCTGACTATAACGGCTTTAGTGAGATTAAAAAAAAAAGTAACGCGATTGGTGGATAGATTGTTTTGGCCCTGCCCTAACAGCAAGGGGCGGGGCCCTTCAAGAAGTCATCTATTTCCGGTCTCTTAAAAGCAACAGGAAGGAGTTTCTGCGGACCGAGCTCCCTTTCGGGTTTGGTTGGTTATAGTAATTTTACCCGCTTAGACGCTTCAAGGGGCGGGAGATTTAGGCCAATCAGAACCTGTGTTACAGAGATACTCAGTTTGATAAAAGGACTGCGCAGGAAAGGCCATGGGACACTTATTCTGAGATCTTATTGTTGATTGGTCCGAACCGTTAGCCCTTTCCTTCATTTGACTTTACAGCAGCTGGCGCGCGTACCGTACCCAATCAGCGCGTGCTCCGCCTCTTGCTTTTTCCCGCCCTCCGCTCCTGCCGCGGCTTCGACGTAGTCCAACGCTTCCTCCCCGAAAACTCCTGGGCTCTCTTGCAGGCGTTCTTTTGAAAACCACGCTCTGATTGGCTGACCCGTCGGGTCCGCGCCCGTTGTCCCTGTGCGCTGGCCAATTGCCACCCGTGTTGCATCGTACGGAACTCGGGCGAGGGGGAGGCGGCGGCGGCGGCCATTTTGAGCCGCCGCCGCCATTGGAGTGGGGGCCCCCCCCTTTCCCCCTTCGCCTCCTGACAGGAAAGGTTTAAGGGGAACAGAGCCCTGGGAGGCCGGGCCGGGCTCGGGGGCCGCCCCGGGGGCCCGGGCCATGGATGTGCGCCGTCTGAAGGTGAACGAACTTCGCGAGGAGCTGCAGCGCCGCGGCCTGGACACTCGCGGCCTCAAGGCCGAGCTTGCTGAGCGGCTGCAGGCGGCGCTGGAGGCCGAAGAGCCCGACGACGAGCGGGAACTCGAGGCCGACGACGAAGCGGGGCGACCCGGGCACAACAACGAGGAGGTCGAGACCGAGGGGGGCTCCGAGCTGGAGGGGACCGCGCAGCCACCGCCGCCCGGGCTGCAGCCGCACCCGGAGCCCGGCGGCTACTCGGGGCCGGACGGACATTGTGAGAGTGCGCGGGGCGGGGGTCGGGGAGCCCGGAGTCCGGGCCGAGGAAGGGCTGTGGGCCGAGGGAGTCCGGCGCCAGAGGTCGGGGAGACGGTTTGAGGACCGGAGTCTCCCGCGACCCTCCGCCAAAAAGGACCTAGGGACTAGGGCCTCGGGGCGACCAGGGAGGGTGGATCCTGACATCCGGCGCCTGGGAGACACTGGGGGGGCTGGGACCCTCGCTTTCGGAGACGTCAAGGACGCGGGCGGGTGGGGGGGACTCCAGACCCTGCGACTCGGGGACCGGAAACCGTGCAGTCTGGGGCGGTGGAAGTCGAAAGAACCGGCGGCTTTCTACTTGGGGTCTCGGGGGAGGGTCTCGAATGGTAATCTTAGGTTAGAGGCCGAGTGCGCTCGCTGGTGGTGCTAGCCCAGCGTGTGAGCTGAGCTTTGGGAGTCGTGCCCAGGGTTGGGGAAGGAATGGCCAAGCGTCCCAAGCTGGAACAGTTTTGAAGGTAGAGGATCCTGGAGTTTACGGTTGGATAGGGTACTGGGGGTTCTCGTGTTTGGTTCTGGGATGAGTTGGTGAGGCGGAGGCCCTGGCCCTTAGCTGGAAAGTCTGATGGATTTAGTGCTCTGATGCATGGCTGGTGTTCATTTAGGGGATGTGGGAGAACAGCGTGTGATCGCACTTTGGGACCTACATCTTTCTTTCAGGGCTGGAAGGCTTTTAGTGCTGGGAGATATGGGGGCCTTCTAGTTGGCTTCTGGAGGAAGCACAGTTAACTTTGGTGTCCAGGCACTGGCATAGTATGTTTCATTGGACAAAGGAGCTGGGGGTCTGGAACTGGAAAGGCTTTGAGGACAGATAGCTATGTGGCTATTGCTGAATGGTTTGGGGTTAACCATGGACCATGGAAAACGGGTAGATGAAGGATGAGGGGGACAAGTTGGCAGCATTTGAAGTTGATGAAATATGTGGGGGACAGAGAATCCTGTGTCCAGCATGGAAAGAGTGTGTAGTTGGTCTTATGGGGAGGGGAAAACGTGTAGTATGTGGAAAGAGAAAGGAAACTCTTGACTTGGCTGGGGGCCTCAGGGTGGAGTGGGGTGAGTGTTTCTGGGGTTGAAAGTCTCCAAGAGAGCTCCTGGGTCCCCAGAAGCAGTTACTTGTGTGCCCTGGGATGGGGGGGGGGGCTCAGATAGTAGTGGGGGGCCTCTGCATTAGCCAGGAGGTGTGACTATGGGTGAGAGAGGTTAGGGTAAGTCTGCAGTCCTCTGAGGAGAAGACACCTTGGTGTACAGTGGAGAATGAATCTGCCATTACAAAAGGCCCGCCTTCTAGCAGGTTAGGTTAGGTCTGGAGAGCAGGATTAGAGGGGCCAAGGAGTAAGTAGAAAGGATGTTGGTGTCCAGGGTTTTGTGGTGTTTCTCAGAAAATAGGGCGCCCTGGGCTTGAGGGTGAGGCAGCAAGGAGTGGCCTAAGGATTTGTCCAGGACTGGGAAGACTTCCTTGTCAGAAATCTGTGTAAGAGGGAGGAGTGGCCATTATGTAGGAGAGAGATGGGCAAAGATGCCTAGGAAGAAGTACCAAGAGGGCAGTCCTGACCTGGCTGTCATCCATAAGGCTCTCTGAGAGGAGAGTGAGTTGGGTGCTTCTGAGCATAGACTCTAGGCTTGGGCTTTATTTCAAATCTGACTTTGTGGCTAGGGCAAGTCACTTCACCCCTATGAGCCTGTTTTTGTGTGTGTGTAAAATGAGGATATTAATAGTGTTCCCCCAGGGTTGTTAGGAGATCACATGTGTCCTGGGCTTCCCACTGGGCCTGCTTGTTACTAGGAGGGCAGTATTTTAGAGGGTAGAGGAGGGTCCCAGAACCATAGCTTCTCTACCTATAGATTCTCTAGGCGAGGCTGCCTCTGTGGGCACAAAGAGATGCTTGGGGATGGAGAACACTATGGCAAAAGCCTGGAAGAAGCAGAATGGTTGGTTTGAAAGGACCCTGTGTTCCAATTAAGGAGATATTTTGTTTCTTCCTTTCTCTCCTACCCTCTACAACAAAATTCTTTGAGTACCCTTTAGGCTTCTCTCTAGCCTTTCCTTCCCTTGGTAAACAGACCTGTAGCAAACCATGTGACTTGTGACTTTCCTCCCTTTGGGCTTTACCTGGTTTGTGCCCAGATGTATTTGTCCTTTGAGAATGGATCCAATCAGTTAACAAGTGGCAGACTCCTTCCTTGTGGTTCTGCTTCATTGCTCTTGGCACAGCCAGTAGCAAGACTCTGGAATCACCTAACAGTGAGCTTGCCTCTGGGATAGAGAGCCTGTGTGCTTCCAATCCTGAGTTTCTGAAGCTTTCTCTGGGTTTCGCTGGAGGGTTCTTTCTCCTTGAGGGAATTTCTGGTTTGGTGCTTTGCCTTTAGTCCTGCCTCTAGGCTTTCACATGTGTTATCCCAACCCCAGGAATGTTCTACATTCTCATCACTGAGTCATTGCCTATATATCCTATATATCCTGTAAGTCTGGCTTATGTGTTTCTTTCTAGGTCCCTTTCTTAGCTCCTGATACTTTATAGCCCTTAACATAATCAAAATGAAATGTTTCTATACAGGTATTTGTTTAATATATGTCTGTCCCCCTAAACTAAAGGCTTCTAAGAGGCAAGCTTATCCTCAGCTGTGTCTCAGGATATGGTGTATAGTATCTACTTCATGAATAGTTAATAGTCATTCTTTTATGTGTGGGGGGGGGGGCGGTGTACTGGGATTGAACCTCCAAGCTACACCCCCAACCCTTATTTTTTGTTTTGAAACAGAATATTGCTAGGTTGCTGAGAGTCTTGCTACATTGCTGAGACTGTTCTCGAACATTTGATCCTCCTGTCTCAGCTTCCCAAGTACTGAGATCCTAAATGTGAACCACCATGCCTAACAGTAGTGTCATTCTTACCACTCTTCAGCTGAGCTTCTAGACCCACAAGACACCTTCCTAAAACCCTTCTAACCTTAACTCTATTTCAGAACTTTCCCCCAGTGAGTCTAAAGGCCACTATTATCATTCCTTTTCCGTTTCTTTTCAACTGAGCTGGTTACCCCTTTGCAGCTATTGCAGGGTGGAAGAAGTTCTTAAAGAGAGTTGGCTGGGCAGATGGGAATAGTGAATGGAGCTGAAGGCAACTTACTAAAAATTATACCATCTGAGACAACAGCTAGGTTGCTGGTTTCTAAACTGTGCTCCACAGAGTACCAGGTATCTGTGGAGTTACCACATCCCATCCTAGAGTGGGGACTTAGGTTAAGTTGGACCCCTTCTCTGACCCTACCATCTCCTTTTTTCAACCAAAGCAGTTCTGCTTCAGTTGGTTTTGTATTTGGGGTGTCTGTAGAGCCCAGTCACAGGTGGACTTGCGGCCTTTTGAAGGACAGGCCCTCAGGTAGCTGGGGCCACTACCTGCCCAGATTGCTTTCCATCTTGAAAGTGTTGTCTGTTGTTATTATCCTCTGGCTTCAGTTGACTTCAGTGGGGATGGTGTCATGGGGCATAAAGGAAACCATCTCTAATCTAGACTCCTCCAAAAAAGCACCCACCTAACTGACTATTTCTATGTCTTAAGATGTCATGGACAATATTACCAGGCAGAACCAATTTTACGATACCCAAGTCATCAAGCAAGAAAACGAGTCAGGCTATGAGAGGAGACCACTAGACATGGAGCCACTGCAACAGGCCTATCGCCCAGGTAGGAAAGCTCATATGCTTCCATTCTTCTGAAAACAGAATCTATACGTAGCCCTCTGCCAGGAGCCTGTCTTCTCAGAGAGGCTTTGCATCTTTCTCTTGGACATTTCTGGCCTTTGTTACTCTGGCAAGGTTTTTTTTATTGGTCCTGTTTTGGTTTGGTTTGGTTTTGAAGAAGAGAACTCAGTTCTGAGTCTTTTAAGTGTTGGGAGAATGGAGTCTTAGTGGTTTTTTTTTTTTTTTTTTTTTTTTTTCCTATGTTAGTACCAGAACTCTGGAGAGTTTAGACATGGAGGCTAATACTTGAGTCTTATTTAGAATCTTAGAATGTAGAAGCCAAGCCTTCTAAATCTACTCTGGTATTCCCCATGTTCTGAAGAATATTGTTCCAGGAGATATTATTAGGGGCTCTTTGGAAAAGGATTCCCTAACCACATGTGTCTGCAAAGCATAGTATAGCCATATCACCTCTTAGAGATATACTGTGCTCAAACTCAGAATTTCCCAAACATAGGAATATATTCCTGTGTTTCCCAGACATACATACATATTCCTATGTTTCCCATGCGTGTGTGTGTGTTTGCAGAACAGAGTTTTTCTCATAATGCCACTTTGGGAAATCAATATAATACATCTCTCTTCCCCATATTATAGATTGGGGAAGTGACTTGTCTAATGGCAGAGTTGGGATTAGAACCCAGAAAACTGGCTCCCAGCCAGTGTTCTTGGTAAATAAGCAGTATTCCTCACCATGTAGGTCCTATTATTTGGAAAGCAGGGTCCCACTGTTGAGACAGGATAGAGTCAGAACTGACTCCCAGTCTTGTGCTCCTTTCTTTTTTTTTTTTTTTTTTTTTTTTTTTTTTTTTTTTTTTTTTTTTTTTTTTTTTTTTTTTTTTTGTAGTACTGGGGATGAAACCTGGGGGCATTCTACCTCCAAGCTACAGCCCCAGTCCTATTTTTTATTCTATTTTAAAACAGGGTCTCACTAAGTTGTGGAGGGCCTCACTAAGCAGCTGAGGCTGGCCGCAAACCCAGATCCTCCGGTCTCAGCCTCCCACATGCTGGGATTACAAGCATGCGCGACCACGCCTGGCTCTTGTGCTCCTTTCTTGGGGGTGTGGCACCCTGTACCTTTTCTCAGTGAGTCTAGTTGATTTTATCTAATTCCATTTTGGTTCATCAACACAGTGAAATCTCTTGATGTTTCTTGTGTGTGGCTCAGAACATAATGAATGTAGGTTAAACTGCAGATTTGTGTCAGGCTCTGTGAGACTTTTGGGATCATTTGGCCCAAGGAGAATATTTTCTGTGCTATTATCAACAGACATTTTTCAGGGGCCTCCTGGAACCTAGGAGCCAGGAGGGTTGTCTAAAATAACAGCACCATCCCTACCCTGGAGAACCAGGAACCTTCTCTGAGATACTTGATCCACATGTCAGGACTAGGGAATGACCCACAGTGGTCTTGGATTGAGGTCTGAAATGAGTAGATGTCAGTGAGCCATAGCAGCAGGGACAGATGCTGTGGGAAAAATAAGGCAAGGCTGAATCCATGATTTGGTTTTTGTGGGGTTTTTTTTTGTTTTTGTTTTTTTTTTTTTTTTTTTTTTAAGTGGTGGTACTGGTGATTGAACTCAGGGGCATTCTGCCTCCGAGCTATATCCCCGCCCTATTTTTTATTCTTTATTTTGAAACCAGGTCTCACTAAGTTGCGGAGTGCCTCACTAGGTAGCTGAGGCTGGCCTTGAATCCGGATCCTCCAGTCTCAGCCTCCCGAATGCTGGGATTACAAGCGTGCGCCACCATGCCCGGCTCATGATTTGTTTTTTGTTTGTTGCGGTACTGGGGATTGAACCCAGGGGCATTCTACCTCCAAGCTACACCCTAGCCCTATTTTTTTTTTTTTTTTTTTTT
>PVLC010020167.1:12659-29705 GCA_004027655.1 Graphiurus murinus | reverse complement strand
GAAGAGGAGGGGGGAGGAAGAGGAGGAGGAGGAAGCGGCAGCAGCAATGACATGAGTTGGGGATTAGCTGTACATTTCAGTCTTCCATGCTCACACTTCTTGACCATAGGTCATCAGTAATGGGCAGCTGAAGCAAGAAAGGCAAGAGAAACTCAGATATGCTGTGGCTGGAAAGAAGTTGTTCCTGGCAGTGAAAGCTGCCCCTTCATGCCTGGGGTAAAGCACTGGCATTAGGTGGCTTGCTGGGCCCCACGGCATGGTCCACAGGGCTGTCAGCAGCCTTTAATCAAAGCATGACGGTGTAGTGCCGCAGTGGTGGCTGGTTTGTGTTCAGGATATTAAGTGTAGGCTTACGTGTCCCTCTATTTATACATGCACCCAGGCCTGCTGGATGACTGCCATTCCATTCAAGGGAGGTAAAATAAAATCCTCCTGCATAGCACACTGAGACACACGCCGCTCATTCCTGGAGGGTTTGACCTCCAACCACAAAAAGGAATCCAGTAGGGGAAACCACACTGTGGCCTAACACACTACAAAAGAAATCCATCTCCAGAGTGTGGAGACCTGGCCTTGGTGAAATAGTCGGTGGGATTTTGAATAAGCCACATGGGTTTCGAGGGATGGTAAGGCACCACGAGGGATCTGGGAACACCTGCCTTCCTTCACATCAGCTTCGATGTCAAACTTGTTCAGACCCCATCCGTGGAGACCACCTAGTCTTACACTACCTTCATTGCCCGACGCATTAGGCACATACCCCAGCAGCCCTTCCCTGGAGACTCAGGCGGTTTCAACTCGAAGGAAAGCAGATTATAGAAGCCAATGCAAGCCGGGCGTGGTGGCGCACGCTTGTAATCCCAGCATTTGGGAGGCTGAGACGGGAGGATCCCGGTTCGCGGCCAGCCTCAGCTACCTAGTGAGGCACTCTGCAACTTAGTGAGACCCTGTCTCCAAATAAAGAATAAAAAATAGGGCTGGGGGTATAGCTTGGAGGTAGAATGCCCCTGAGTTCAATCCCCAGTACCAAAAAAAAAAAAAAAGAAGCCAATGCACTAGGTTGTATGGGAATTCAGTAAGCTGAGTTTGGAGTTTTATACAGAGGCTGCTTACACTGACAAATAAGAATAAATTCTCCTCTACCCAGACCTTTCATTCCACACCACCAACCTCCCGTTGTTCCTGTTCCCCATGCTGGAGCATTTATAGGCAGACCCATATTTTATTCTCAGCCATCTCCTTCCTAATGCTCTCCTACATTACCAGAACTCAGTATTTCCTCTTTGAGAGTTTTTCCAATATCATGGCATTTTCCCATGTCCATTTTATCTAACTATTCACATATACAGCCTGCCCTCCGACTAGTTATAATCCCTCTTCTCCCCACATCACCTTAAACATCAGAGATATTCCAATAAACTCTGTTGAAACCCAGTGGGTTTTCAATAAATGTTGCTGACTTTTAGAGCAAGGTGGTGCATTTCAGCAAACCACAAATATCACCCACAATGAAGATTATGATGTAAATACTGTGGTCCTACCAGGTATGGTGGTGCACGCTTGTAATTCCAGTACCTGGGAGGCTGAGACAGGAGGATTAAAGGTTCAAGGCCAGACTCAGCAACCTAGTGAGGCTGTTCACAACTTAGTGGAACCCTGTTTCAAAATAAAAATCCCTAGCTGGGCGTGGTGGCGCGAGCCTGTAATCCCAGCATTTGGGAGGCTGAGACTGGAGGATCCGGGTTTGCGGCCAGCCTCAGCTACCTAGTGAGGCACTCCACAACTTAGTGAGACTCGGTTTCAAAATAAAGATTAAAAAATAGGGCTGGGGGTGTAGCTCGGAGGTAGAATGTCCCAGAGTTCAATCCCCAGTACCGCAAAAAATAAATAAATAAATAAAAATAAAAATAAAAATCCCTGAGCCGGGCGTGGTGGCGCACACTTGTAATCCCAGCATTCGGGAGGCTGAGACCGGAGGATCCGGGTTCGTGGCCAGCCTCAGCTACCTAGTGAGGCACTCCACAACCTAGTGAGACTCGGTTTCAAAATAAAGAATAAAAAAAATAGGCTGGGGGTATAGCTCGGAGGTAGAATGCCCCTGAGTTCAATCCCCAGTACCGCAAAAAAACAAACAAACAAACAAACAAAATCCCTAGTACCACAAAAATAAATAAATAAATAAATAAATACAGCCAGACGTGGTGGCTCACGCTTGTAATCCCAGCATTTGGGAGGCTGCGACCAGAGGATCCCGGTTCGCGGCCAGCCTCCGCTACCTAGTGAGGCACTCCGCAACTTAGTGAGACCCGGTTTCAAAATAAAGAATAAAAAATAAAGCTGGGGGTATAGCTCAAAGATAGAATGCCCCTGAGTTCAATACCCAGTACCGCAAAAATAAATAAATAAATACAGTGGTCCCCTCTTATCCACGGGGGGGTAAAGTCCAAGACACCCAACAGATGCCTGAAACCTCAAATACCACTAAACCTTAGATATACTTTTTCCCTCTCTGTACATAGCTATAATAAAGTCTAATTTATCAATTAGGCCCAATAGGAAGTTAACGACAACAATAGCAAAACAGAGTCATTATAGCTAGACTGTAATAAGTTATATTACCATGGTCTCTCTGTGCTGTACTCACTTTTCTTGTGACGGTGTGAGATGACACAGGCCCATATGATGAGATGAAGTGAAGTGAATGGCACAGGTGCTGTGACTGTGACATGTTAGGCTCCCACATAAGGGTTACTTGAACACAATCTGTTCGACTGCCAATCTGTGGCAATCTATCTGATAACTTAGATGACTACTAAGTGCTAATGGATGGCTAATGTATAAGCATGTCTACACTGGACAAAGGGATTTTTCACATCTCAGGTGGGATAGAGTGGCACAGTGGAGATTTCATCACGTTACTCAGAATGGCGAGCAACCTAAAATGTAAGAAGTATTTATTTCTGGGATTTTTTATTTAATAATTTTGAGCAGTGGTTGACCATGGGTAGATGAAATTGTAGAAAGTGGAATGGTGGCTAAGAGGGCACACTGTAGTATCATTGTTTGGTCAGCCTCTGACTTGCTCTGAATAGGTGACTGTGTATTGAAACCAGCGCTATTTAAATAAAAGAGTAGAGTAGCAGTTGGGTCTTTAGGAATCAGGAAAAAAAGCAAACTGGAGGCCTCTGCCTCTAGCCTCCCTCACCTCACCCCTTCCTGTTCACCCCTACGAGTCATGCTTCCTGGCCAGTCCTCACAGCTCCTCCTGTCCCCCCCCCTCAAGTCCAGGTGCTCCCTCCCTGACCATGGACGCCGGCAGTTGTCCTCTCATTGATCTTCCACTCAAATATCTTCCACAGTTTCCACGTTTTGTTTGGACAACTCAGTTCCAGACACATTCCACACATTCCCATTTCCAGGTCTCTGCTCATCATTGGCCCGAGACTCGCCCTACATCTGTCTAGCCAAATGGTTTTTGTTTTGTTTGGTTTTGTTTGGTTTGGTTTGGTTGGTTGGTTGGTTGGTTTTTTTGTTTTGTTTTGTTTTGTTTTGGTGGTACTGGAGATGGAACCCAGGGGCATTCTACCTCTGAGTTCTACCCCCAGTCCTATTTTTTATTCTTTATTTTGAAATAGGGTCTCACGAAGTTATGGAGAACCTCACTAAGTAGCTGAGACTGGCCGTGAACCCGGATCCTCCTCTCAGCCTCCCAAGTACTGGGATTGCAAGCGTGAGCCACTCTTCGCTCTTCAGAACTCAGTTCGACCACTTCATCCTTCATTGAGTCTTCCCTGAATCCCCCTATGGGAAGCAATTTTTTTCTGAACTCTCATCTTACTTGGTGCAGTTCTTATGGTTTGCATACCACATACATGGAAGCTTGCACACCCTCCATGACAGCTTTCTGTGTATTTGTCTTCCTCTCCAATTCAAATGGAAATCCCCAAGGGCAGCAGCTTTTGTCTTAGGTTGCTAGTTAGACATTAGCAGGTAGGGTGGGTTGGGGCCGACCTAACTCAAAAATATCAAAAGGCTATACTCTTCGTGATGTAGGATAGAAGAAATAAGTAGGTAGAAAGGAGACAAATGGGAAGGAAAAGTAAAATATCACTTTAATATAAAAAAAACCTGGAACTGAAGCGCTTCAGCCTCTACTCCACAAACCAGTTCTCTTTCCCAGAACTGACTCTCCCAAATTCCTGGGAAATCTATATAATTGTTCTGTGCATTGATCATGATAACTTAGGACAGTTTCCAGCTTATCTGTCAATCAGCTAATGAGGACTCCAATCGACCTAAGGACCCTAAAGTTGGCCAGACCACCAGGAAGCGCCTCAGGACTACTGGACTGAAGAGCCGACCCACCATAAACCGCCTAGGGGACTACTGGACTTAGATCATCCTCACTCACCTCCTCTAGCCCAGCCCTCATGAAAGTCCCCTATAAGAAGACAGCCCTGAACTCCCCAATAAGCCTTCCTCATCTTGAGGTGGCCCACATTCTCTCTTGAATGTGTATTTCTTCCTGTTCCCCTTTTTCCCAAATAAACCTCTGTCCATGTCTCTGACTCGTGCGTACTGAAATTCTTTTCTGTCACAATAGCCAAGGACCCTGCAGATTCTGAGTTTCTGAACTAGGATTCACCCCAACATTCCCTGTGAGAAAGAGTAGAGACAGCTTAGACTCCCTAAACTGTGGTAGGAAAAGAGATAGTGATTTCCTCAAATGCATATGCATTAGGGGGAAAGGTTTCCAGGCTAAATAAATCTTGCCATGTGGAAGTTTCCAGGCTGATTTCCCACTGGGAACAGACCACTCCAGACCCCCTCTCTGGAGCGCATTTCCTTTGTCCTACACCACTTTCCCACTCCTGGAAAATGGTACTTTCCAGATATTTTATTCTGGAACATTACCCCACCATCACCACCACCACCACTTCTTTTAACATGGTCTTCCTCAGATGGTGCCATTGCTTCTCTGAATAAATAAACCTCTTATATTCCCCATTTGTGCTTTTTTTTTTTAAACAAAGCCATCATATATATATATGTGTGTGTGTGTGTGTGTGTGTGTGTGTGTGTGTGTGTGTGTGTGTGTGTATTTGTGGGGGGGTACCAGGGATTGAACCCAGAGGTATTCTATCTTTGAGCTATACCTCCAGCCCAATTTTATTTCTTATTTGGAAACAGGGTCTCGCTAGGTTGACAAGAGTCTCACTACTTGCTGAGGCTGCCCTTAAACCTGTAATCCTCCTGTCTCAGCCTCCCAACTACTGAGATTACAAGCATGTGCCACCATGCCCTGCTATAAAAGTATAGTTGAATGGACAACCCTTCAGGTCAATACCACAATAGATGAATCCTCTCTCCTCTATTTAGGCAGCAAGTCATATCTAGAAATCTACTTCTTCTAAGCATCTTTAATCTTCTTAGCATCTGAAATAATTTCCTAATGTTAAAGGGTGATGTTCTCTCCTAGTAATAAGTATTATAGGGTGCTGATCTTCCATACTTGGTCCTCATCTGTGCTTTTAAGGAGGTAGAAAAAGTAGGCAGAAAGATAGGGCCAAGGGCCATGGTAGAAAATTTTCATTTCCTATAAGGCAACAGATGTTAACTAACTTCCAAAACTCCTGAGAAGACCACATCTAACGTGCCAAAAGTCAAGTGATAATGAGATCAAAAGTCTCCCAAGAGTAACCAGAGCTTCACAAAACGCCAATTATTCTTGCTGATCAACAGTCCCAGGAGATTTGCTGGAGAGTCCAGGAAACAGCATCTGGACTGGATGAAGGACCCTATGCAAATGCACTATGCAAATCCCAGAAAACTGCCTCTGAGACCCCAAATGAAAAGGACTCAGAGAAGTATATAAACCCCTAGACCAGCCACTCTAAACAGTTACCCTCTGGGAACCTCTCCCTTTGGGGAACTTTTTTCTCTTTTGCAGGTCATGTGGGCTTCGAGAGAAAGCGGTGTGTAATTGAACAGATGAGATGACTAGGTCCAACGTAGACTAAATTTCTTCTAAGAGTCATGCTGCTAATCTCCCAATTTAGAGCTCTTCATTTTAGAACATTCTGCTCAGTGCTGGTGTCTGTTTTCTTCAGTATCTGCCTTTAAGAAAACCAGAAAAACTACCCTACTTTTTTCGTGGTTTTTTTTTTTTTTAAACTCTTCTTAGTTCCATGCCTTCAGATATGTCACAAATGAGCATTTACTTATAATAGGAAAGTGTCCTGTTCATTATGAACAAGGCAGACATTTTCTAAATCAGCCTTAAAAGTAAGACTCCCAAAATCAAAAGTAATTCCCAAGCCAGGCATCATCGCATGCATATAATCCCAGTACTTGGGAGGCTGAGACAAGAGAATCGCAGGTTCAAGGTCAGCACAGGTTGCTTAGTGAGACCCTGTTTCAAAGTAAAATATAAAAAGGTCTGGGATGTGGCTCAGAGGTAGAATGCCTTGGGTTCAATCCCCAGTACCCCCCACACACACACACACAACACAACACACACACACACACACACACACACACACACACACACACACACACATGCGCGCACACACAGTAATTCCCAGATTAGACTATGGACATGGCAAGGAAAGAACTTTTATCAAAAGAAGCAGCTACATTGTGGGAAATATTTAAAAAACTAATCTGAGCCAGGCATGGTAGTGCACGCTTGTAATCCCAGCATTTGGGAGGCTGAGACCGGAGGATCCGGGTTCTCGGCCAGCCTCAGCTACCTAGTGAGGTACTCCACAACTTAGTGAGACCCAGTTTGAAAATAAAGAATAAAAAATAGGGCTGGGGGTATAGCTCGGAGGTAGAATGCCCCTGAGTTCAATCCCCAGTACCACAAAAAAAAAAAAAAAAAAAAAAAAAACCTAATCTGCCACAGGTGCCTCTGTCAAGAAGCAGGGCCAAGCCGGGCATTGGGATGTATGCCAGTAATCTCAGGACTTGGGAGGCTGAGATAAGAGGATCACAGATTGAAGGCCAACCCCAGCAACCTAGCAAGGCCCTCAGCAATTTAGCAAGACCCTGTTTCAAAATAAAGTAGGGCCAGGGGCGAAACTCAGAGGTCTAAAGCCCCTGGGTTCATTCTCTAGCACCATGAGCGTACAACACACACTGAGAGAAGCAGGGCCAGGAAAATGGCTCCCTGTCAGTATCCTCCCTTCTAGCCTCCATACCAGGATCTCTTTGGTAGATGGCTTCCTGGCTTTGGTTCAGAGACTACATATGGAAATTCCTAGGGCAGGCTTCATCCTCTTACCACTAGAAAACAGCCACAGATACATTACAAAGCCTCCTTCCCCTCTACCTGCCCTCCACTAACAAGGCTCTGCCATAGAAGCAAACATCAAGTCAAGAAAAGACAAGAGGGCCAGTTTCTAGAGACAAAAAAGACCGGGTTTAAGAGTGGCCCCAGGCCCTAGAAGTGTAATACCACCTGCTAACCATATTAATTCTGATACAGCCTGGAAAGCTGAGCCTGCTCCCAGGAAATCTCTGGCAAAGGTTCACACAGTTTGCTTTGTGAGAACAGCAGTTCCTGATAAAAGCTCAGGAAGAAGATAGTAGCTATTAACACCTCTTGGGTTGAGCCCTGCACTGCTTTTGACAGTCCCTTTGCATATTACACAAAGAAAGCTTTAGGACCGGAGGTGGTGAGGGAGTAATCTGGACCTGGAGGTGGTTCTCCCCAGCCTTCTGAAGAGGTAACAAGCTAAATGGTTTTGTGCTTTTGTCTCCTGATAGAGGAGGGTGGTCCAGGGTTAGGAATGTTGTGCTTGTCTATAAAATTCCAAATCTATAGTATGAGTGTAGGCCAAAAGTCCTCAAGTCACCTCACCCCAATAGAGGTCATGTGGCTCAGCCTGTTGGGGTGAGTCCGCAGTTCAGGAACTCAGGATCTGCAGGGTCCTCGGCTAACCGTGACGGAAAAGAATTTCAGCACGCGCCAGTCAGAGACATGGACAGAGGTTTATTTGGGGAAAAGGGAAAAAAGGAAGAAATACACATTCAAGGATGTGGGCCACCTCAAGATGAGGAAGGGCATTTTTGGGAGTTCAGGGCTGTCTTCTTATAGGGGACTCTTGTGAGGAGTGGGTAGAGGAGGTGAGTGAGGATGATCTCAGTCTGGTAGTCCCCTAGGCGGTTTATGGTGGTCGAGTAGTCCTGTCAGCTCTAGGGTGGATGATCTCAGTCCAGTAGTCCTGGGGCGCTTCCTGGTGGTCTGGTGGTCTGGTTAACCTTAGGGTCCTTAGGTTGATTGGGGTCCTTATTAGCTGATTGACAGATAAGCTGGAGAGTGTCCTAAATTGTAGGTTTTTCAAAATATCGTACCTGTCTTGCTATCAATGCACAGGGCAATTATACTTCCTTTTAGTTAACTCTAAGTTTTACAGATTTCCCAGGAATTTGGGAGAGTCAGGCCTGGGAAAGAGAACCGGTTTGTGGAGTAGAGACTGAAGTGCTTCAGTTCCAGGTTTTTTATATTAAAGTTATATTTTACTTTCCCTTCCTGTCTGTCTCCTTTCTACCTACTTATTTCTTCTATTCTACATCAAGCCCACACCAGTAGGAGCCTGCCTCACACCCTGTCTTTCTGGCTCCAGGGCCCCTGGGGATCCAATGGGCACTCGCCATTGGAAATGCTATGCTCAAGGACATTTGCTCTTCTCCCGGGCTGCATCTACCCCCTGGTGCCCCTACTCTGAGCCCCACAGACATTGGTGTGGGGCTTTAGCGCTCTGCTCTGGCCCTCGCCTCATTGACAGGCAGGAAATCCTCTCCTCTCCAGTTTATACAATCATCCGTGTATTGTACAAATACACATTCCAGGACTGTGGGGGGATTGGTTCCAGGACCTCCTCCACAGACACTGTTATGGTTTGGGTTTGGAATGTCCCGTGAAAAGTTCAGTGTGGAAAGCATGGTCCTCAAGTGGGGTATGGCAATAATCCCAGTACTTGGGAGGCTGAGGCAGGAGGATCACAGGTTCGAGGGCTGCCTCTGCAAATTACCAAGACCCTGTTTCAAAATAAAAAATAAAAGAGGCTGGGTGGGGGTCTACCTCAGAGGTAGAATGTCCCTGAGTTTAATCCCCAGTGCAAAAAACAAAAAGGAGGGGGGGGGGGAAGAAAGGGAAATGTGGTGATATATATACACAATGGAGTTTTCCTAGTCATAAAGAACAAAATTATGTCATCTGTAGGAAAGTAGATGGAACTGGAGAGCTCTATATTATGCAAAATAAGCCAGACTCTGGAAGTCAAGGATCACATTTTTTCTCTTAAATGTGGAAACTAGAGAGAACAAAGGAAAGAAATGGAAGAGGATCTCATGAAAATAGAGGGGAGACCAGTAAGGTCGGTCACAGGGTCGGGGGAGGGAGGAAAGGAGGAAAAGAGAAGATACTGAAGAATGAAATCGACCAAATTATGTGTATGCACAAATATGTCACAAGTACTCCACTATTATGTATATTATAACCCACCAATAAAAATAATTAAAATAGCCAGGCATGGTGGCACACACTTGTAATCCCAGTACTTAGGAGGCTAAGACAGGAGGATTGCAGGTTCGTGGCCAGCCTCAGCTATTTAGTGAGGCCCTCTGCAACTTAGTGAGACCCTGTTTCAAAATAAAGAATAAAAAGGATTGGGCTGGAAGTGTAGCTCAGAGGTAGAATGTCCCTGGGCTCAATCCCTAGTACCGCAAGAAATAAAATAAAATAAAATTTTCTATATCCCAAGGTCATAAAGATGTTATGAAAAAAATACATACATATATATATATATATATATATATATATATATTGTTGTGGGGTTTTTTTGTTGTTGTTTGTTTTGGTTGTTTTTTTTTTTGCGGTACTGGGGATTGAACTCAGGGGCATTCTACCTCCGAGCTACACCCCCAGTCCTATTTTTTATTCTTTATTTTGAAACCGAGTCTCACTAACTTGCGGAGTGCCTCACTAGGTAGCTGAGGCTGGCCACGAACCCGGATCCTCTGGTCTCAGCCTCCCGAATGCTGGGATTACAAGCGTGCGCCACCACGCCTGGCCTACTTCTGCCCTATTTTAAATTTACTTTGAAAGAGGGTCTCGCTAAATTGCTGAGGCTGACCTCTGACCTACAATCCTTTGGTCTCAGCCTCCCAAGTACTGAAATTACAGGCATGTGCCACCAGCCTGGCTATTATCATATATTTTTTTCTAACATTCCAAACTTGTGCCTTTTACTTATAGGATTTTAGCGTACCTGTGAGGTAATGTAGGGATCCAATTTTGTGTTTTTCCATATGAATAACCAATTTTCCAAGCCACCAGTTATTGAACAGCCTGCTATTTTCCCACTGACTTGTAACTCTACCTTTATCATATATCAAATGTCCAGATATGACCGTGTTTCTGATCTATCCTGTTCCAATTACTTGTTTTCCAATTCTTGTACCATCCCGCTATGTTCTAATTCTATAGCTTTAAAATAAGTCTCGTGGAACAAGTCCCATGATCATCTTGTTAAAAATGGAATCTGAGGCCAGGCGTGGTGGCACAAGCCTGTAATCCCAGTATTTAGGAGGCTGAAACAGGAGGATTGCAGTTTTGAGGCCAGCCTAAGCAATTTAGCGAGACCCAATTTAAAAAATAAAAATAGGGCATGTGTGCATGTGTGTATGTTGGGAAGAGAGATAATGGGGTTTGGACCCAAGGGCTTTCTACCTCCAAGATATACCCCCAGCCCTTTTTATTCTTTGTTTTGAAACAGGGTCTTGCTAGATTGCTGAGAGTCTTCCTACATTGTTGAGGCTGTCCTCAAACTGGCAATCCTCCTGTCTCAGCCTTCTAAGTACTGGGATTACAGGCATGCCCTACCACATCTGGCTTGCTACTTCATTATTATATTCCATAAATCCTATGTATGTATGTATGTATGTATGTATGTATGTATGTATGTATGTATTTATTTATTTATTTTTGGTACTGGGGGTTGAACCCAGAGGCATTCTACCTCCAAGCTACACCCTCAACCCAGTGTTATTTCTTATTTGGAAACAGAATCTCACTAGGTTGCTGAGAGCCTCGTTAAATTGACAAGGTCGGTTTGAACCTGTGATCCTCATGTCTCAGCCTCCTCCCAAGTACTGAGATTATAAGCATGTGCCACCACGCCCTGCAAATCCTATTTATTTTAAATATTGTCTATGCATTATTTTAATATAGTACTAGATTAAGTCATCTTGTAACATTTTGTTTAGGAGTTTTTGCATCTACATTTGTGTGTGTATGTGTGTGTGTTACTGGGGATGGAACCCAGGGGCATTCTACCTCTGAGCTATACCCCAGCCCTATTTTATACTTTTATTTTGAAACAGGGTCTCACTAAATTTCGGAGATTGGCTGTGAACCTGCAATCCTCCTGTCTCAGCCTCCCAAGTAATGGAATCATAAGCATGTACCACCATGCTCAGCTATCTACATTCTTGTATGTGTGTGTATGCAGTACTAGGGGTTGAACCCGGGGCATACTACCTCTGAGCTACACCCCCAGCCCATTTTATTTTTTTGTTTTTAAACGAGGTCTCACTAAGTTGCTAAAAGTCTCCTAAATTGCTGAGACCAGTCTTGAACCTGCAATCCTCCTGTCTCAACCTCCCAAGTACAGGGATCACAGGTATGCACCACCATGCCTGGCTTGCATCTACATTCTTTTCTGTTTTTTTTTTTTTTTTTTTTCCTTATCAGCTTTAGAATAAAAGTTATACTAACTTCACAAAAAAGATCTGGGTAGCTTTCCTTCTTTTGTGTTATCTAAAAACAATTTGTATAAGGACCACATGTCTGTGAAACTTGTCTCCAGAACCATCTGAGACTGGACTTCAGGAGGCAGCAGATGGATAACACAGTCTGTGATTCCACTTTGGTACAGATAAGGCCTCAGCTGCCTGGAAGCTAGTGAATAAGTGGGAACACCATTTCCCCCTCTCTACTGGGGGATCCTCACTCTTCTCTTAGGACACCTCATGTACTTAGGACTTCAGATCCAAGACTGAGGGAGAATGCTGGTGGCAATTTGGATATCAAATTTTAGTAAGGCTAAATTTCTTTCCTTTTTTAGAAAAAAAAATTAAAAAGAAGGAATATTACTTTTTTTTTTTTTTTCGGTACTGGGGATTAAACCCAGAGGCACTCTACCTCCAAGCTACATCCCCAGCCAGATTTTTTTTTTTCTTATTTGGAAACAGGGTCTCACTAGGTTACTGAGAACCCCACTAAGTTGCCAAGGCTGGCTTTGAACCTATGATCCTCCTGTCTCAGTCTCCCAAGTACTGGGATTACAAGTGTATGCCACCATGCCTGGCAGGAATATTACTTTGATGCGCTAGAGGAACCTCTTATACAGCCCAACTTTAGAGACCACTACCATAGAGAGCAGACTAAGCATGATGTACAGCTAAAGCAATTTCCTCTGTGGGAAGGGGAAGAGGAATGAAAGAGGGACTGGGTTTGGGCAGTGGCTATTCCTGGGAGTATATGTGGGGAAGGGTGCTAAGTATTGAATTCAGGGGCATTCTACCTCTGAGCTACACCCCCAGCCCTATTTTATTTTATTTTTATATTTATTTATTTGTTTATTTTTTGGTGTTGAGGATTGAATACAGAGGCATTCTACCTGTTCCCAGCCCTATTTTATTTTTATTTATTTATTTATTTATTTATTTATTTATTTATTTATTTATTTATGGTACTGGGGGTGGAACCTGGGGCATTCTACCTCCAAGCTACAGCCCCAGCCCTATTTTTTATTCTTTATTTTGAAACAGGTTAGCCGGGTGTGGTGGCACATGCTTGTAATCCCAGCATTTGGGAGGCTGGGACCGGAAGATCCAAGTTCACGGCCAGCCTCAGCTACCTAGTGAAGCACTCTGTAACTCAGTGAGACCCTGTTTCAAAATAAAGAATAAAAAATAGGGCTGGGGGTATAGCTCGGAGGTAGAATGCCCCTGAGTTCAATCCCTAGTACCACAAGGGAAAAAAAAAAAAAGAATGAAACAGGGTCTCACTAAGTTGCAGAGGGCCTCACTAAGCAGCTGAGGCTGGCCTCGAACCCAGATCCTCCAGTCTCAGCCTCCCAAATGCTGGGATTACAAGCATGTGCCACCACACCCGGCCCTATTTTATTTTTTTATTTAGAAAAGGGTCTCACTAAGTTGCTGAGAGCCTTGCTCAGTAGCTGAGGTTGGCTTCGAACCTGTGATTCTCCTGTCAGGCTTGTGCCACCATGCCTGGCCTTGATTTTATTTCAGAAACTGGGTCTCACTAAGTTGCCAAGGGCCTCACTAAATTGCTGAGGCTAAACTGAAGCCTGCAATCCTCCTGTCTCAGCCTCCCATGGATTTGGGTTTCAGGCATGCACCACCACGCTCTGTTTGTTTCTGGGATTTTTAACCTGTAGGAGGCAGCGTGGCATTCTGCATGCTCATGTTGTCTGATCATAAGAAGCACTAAGCACTCTTGTTAACAAAAGAGATTCCCAAACTTTCGCCCACACTTATTGAATCAAAACCTCCAAGGAGGATTGCCTAAGAACTTATATTTTTAATAGAAACCCCCAGGGAGTTTTGTAAATGGACAAGTTTGGGAAATACACAAAAGGAGAATAAACACAGGCTTTAGAGTTAGACTGGGGTTATACAATGACTCACTCTTAGTACTTGTGTGGCTTTGAACAAGTTACTTAACCTCCCTGTGCCTTCTTCCCTTTTATTTAGAAAAGGGAGCTAGTCAGCCAGGTGTGGTGGCACATCCTTGTAATCCCAGTACTTGGGAGGCTGAGACAGGAGGATCCAGGTTTGTGGCCAGCCTCAGCTGCTTAATGAGGCCCTCCGCAACTTAGTGAGACCCTGTTTCAAAATAAAGAATAAAAAAATAGGGCTGGCAGTGTAGCTCTGAGGTAGAATGCCCCTGAGTTCAATCCCCAGTACCGCAAAAAAAAAAAAGAAAGAAAGAAAAGGGAGATAGTCATTCCTCCCTGAGGATAATCATAAAGACTAAATGAGAGAGCCAGGCTTCTTGGTGTCACATGCTTGTAATCCCAGAACTTGGGAGGCTGAGACGGGAGGATCACAGGTTCGCAGCCAGCCTCAGCAATTTAGTGAGGCCCTCTGCAATTTACTGAGACCCTGTTTCAAAATTAAAAAATAAAATAGAGCCTGGCATGGTGGCACACACTTGTAATCCCAGTACTTGGAGGGAGGATCACAGGTTTGAGGACAATCTCAACTACTTAGTGAGGCCGTCTGCAACTTAGTGAGACCCTGTCTCAAAATAAAGAATAAAATATAGGGCTGGGGTGTAGCTCAGAGGTAGAATGTTCCTGGATTCCACCTCCAGTGCCGCAAAAAAAAAAAAAAAAAAAAAAAAAAAAAATTAAATTAAATAAGGCTGGAGGTGTAGCTCAGAGGTAGAACACCCCTGGGTTCAATGCCCAGTACAACAAGAACAACAACCACAAAAAAGATTGAATGAGAGGATATATGTAAAGCGCTTGGCACAAGACTGGCATTCAGTAAATGGCCACTTATAATGGGCAGGTTTTCAGGAGAAGACACAAACTTAAATTACCAAGCCATCAAAACATAATTCATAGCCGGGCATGGTGGCGCACGCTTGTAATCCCAGCATTCGGGAGGCTGAGACCGGAGGATCCGGGTTCGCAGCCAGCCTCAGCTATCTAGTGAAGCACTCCGCAACTTAGTGAGACTCGGTTTCAAAATAAAGAATAAAAAATAGGGCTGGGGGTTTAGCTCGGAGGTAGAATGCCCCTGAGTTCAATCCCCAGTACTGCAAAAACCAAAAAAAAACAAAAACAAAAAAACAGAATTCATTCCTGAAGTTCAGAGGAAAGCACCATACCTACGTTGTCCTTGTTCATTTAGCATCTGTTCCCTTTTTTTCTAGTCACATCACTTGGATCATTTTGGAGAATCACTGCCACCTTTCATTCCTAGTTTGCATCGTTGTAACCCTGTCTTCCAAGTCCAGGGATGAGATTTACTTCAGCCTGGCCAATCAGCAGACTCCATTCCCCCTGGCCACTACGATTGGTTCAGCATGAGGACCATGACCCAGATGGTTCCAATAAGATTCAAGCTTGAGATTGTCATTCAAGCTACGGCCTTGGAGCTGAGCTCCTGCCTTCCACCAAAAGGGCAAGAAGGATAATATAGCTTCCACAATTAGAGGCCTATGCAGCCACAGAAGAAAGAAAAGCAGAGACAGGGACAGCAGAGAACCAACTGTTGAAAATATTTCGAGCCCTGGAATCTAGACATGCTGAAGCAATTCTGTCCCAGGATTTTTTAGTTATACGAGCCAATAAACATTTTTGCCTAAGACAATTTGAGTTAGATTTTCTGTTACGCACACTCAAAGGAGTCCTGACAATAATTTTTACGGCATTTCTTCTATTTTAGTCTCCAGCTTACTGTGGAGTCATGCAAGCCCTTTTCTTGTCTGATGCATTTCCTAACTTTATTAGGAAGCAGCAATTCCATGGCCGACCATTTAGTTGATGAATAATGGAAATTGCTGGGGCATTATCACTCTCTGGGGATGAGAAACTCAAATCTTTTCCATCTAAACGAATCATTTTCTCCCAGAGTGGAAAGGAGCTGATATTTAGGTAGATCTCTGCTTTTATTCTCCAAACTCTGAGAAAGGTTACCTTGAAAGGGCAACACAACAATTGAAAGCTGTTGGCGAGGAGAATGACAAACGTGAGTGGTATGCCATGCTGCGCAGCTGAGATGATTATCCTCAGCTAATGGGCAAACATTACACAATCATCTCTTTCAAGTTCAGAGTGCTAATATATAATACACAATCAGGGGCATTGTACATTGGAATATAACTCATTATCCAGTGTCAATTCTTTACTCCCTAAAAATAAAAAAGCCATTGCATGTGAGAGCTATATCTGGATTCTTTTAAATTTGCAGCTATAGCCAGGCATGGTGGCTTATGCCTATAATCCCAGTACTTGGAATTGGCAGAGACAGGAGGATCACAGGTTCAAGGCCAGCCTCAGTGACTTAGTGGGACCCTCGAAACTTAGTGAGACTCTGTTTCACAATAAAATAGGATGGAGGGTGGGGAGTGTAGCTCAGAGGTAGATTGCCCCTGGCTGCTCTTCAATCCCAAGTCACACACACACACACACACACACACACACACACACACATCTGCAACTATAGACCAGGTAAGAATCCCAATTTGAGAAGAATCCAAATGGAATTGGCAAGGAAAATTCCTACTGGAATTCATTATTAAGGCAAACCCAGTGGTTAGCCGAATAGAGGTTTGGTGGGGTTTGGATGGTGGTTTGACCTCCCATGCCTCCCGCTAGGAGTCCCAGTCAAGGACTTCGGGCAAATCTGGCTGAGGTAGCATCTGGCCCCAATGAGGGACATCCCAGAATGGATATGTCCCCGTGTGACTGCCTAGTAGAATACCAAATGGATTGAGTCACTTTATTCAAACCTGGAGAATTTGGCTGCCCAAGTACATGCTCTGTGGATGAACTCACTTTTGCTTTAGTCCCACGTAGCTGCAGAAGTCTGAGCAGCTCAGACAGCAAGGGACAGAGGAGAACACAGGCGGATGACGGGGGAATCTAAGGAAGGGGATTACATTACAGTCAGATCAGAGGGTGTGAGAGACTCTGGGTCAGATTGATGGAAGAGTCTAACTGGCTGGCAGGGAGCTAAGATCTGTCACAGTCCATCGTGGGGAGCCAGCTGCCTTGTGTGTGTATGCAGATACAGTCCAGGAGGAAACCTTAACATGTACCCAAAACATCCAGCAGTACAACAGCCACCCAACTGGAAAACAAAGCAAGCCTTTGGATTTGAGCACCTGCAAACCAAAGAGATATCTGCAACGTTATCTACAATGTTTATTGTTTTATGGAGCATGCCTTTTTTTTTTTTTTTTTTTTTTTTTTTTTTTTTTTTTTTTTTTTTTTTTTT
>PVLC010020167.1:0-12559 GCA_004027655.1 Graphiurus murinus | reverse complement strand
ATAGAGCCTGTCTCTACTAGTAGCTCCACAAATACTTATTAAGAGCCTTCTAAATGTCAGACACTGTACTAGGTGCTGAGGTTATGGAGGAAATATGTACAGTATTTCCTTCTAAGGAACTCCCCATCTAATAAATAGCTACAAAAGAGGAAAAAATTCAGTGGGATCTGAGATCTAAGCAAGCACAAGAGTGGACAAGATAGACAAAAAATCCAATGAATGTACATTCTAGTGTTAGGCAGTGAGAAGCTTTCTGGAAAGATATTTGAACACAGCCATGAAAAATGAGGGGCTGGGTGTGGTGGTGAATGCCTGTGATCCCAGTACTTGGAAGACTAAGACAGGAGGATCACAGGTTCAAGTCCAGCCTCAACAACTTAGCAAGAACCTGTTTAAAAATAAAATTTAAGCCGGGCGTGGTGGCGCACGCTTGTAATCCCAGCATTCAGGAGGCTGAGACCAGAGGATCCGGGTTCGCAGCCAGCCTCAGCTACCTAGTGAGGCCCTCCGCAACTTAGTGAGACTCAGTTTCAAAATAAAGAATAAAAAATAGGGCTAGGGGTATATCTCGGAGGTAGAATGCCCCTGAGTTCAATCCCCAGTACCGCAAAAAAATAAAAATAAAAAATAAAAAATAAATAAAATTTAAAAAAGGATGGGGGTATAATTCAGAGGTAGAGTGCCCCTGTGTTCAATCTCTTGGAGAAAGAGAGGAGAGAGAGAAAGAATATGCAAGGGATTTAGCCTTGTCCATATTATCTTGGATTATGTTTATAGGTTTATAGTAAGCATTACTGCTGCTGCCTTCAAGAAGATCGCAAAACATTACACCTGCACACACACCAGCCTATACTTACCCTATTCATCAACAGAACACTGCTGCCAAAGCACATAAAGTATATGTCCTGATGGAATTTCTGGTAATGAAAACAGATTTGAATGGAGCCAATCATCTGTGGTCTCTTCCTCTAATATCTAGCGACCAAGGACACAGGAGACATTTGCTCAGCCTCTGGCTCAGATTGGTGGCTAAACCTCTAGTCACAGGAGCTTTCTTCTCATTCCACATGAAGGTAAACAGTTCCTAACATTGAAGTCCTGACCTTTTGATATCATCTTTTACCAACCAGATTAAACAACTCACTTAAAAAGAAAGACAAAGTGTGAAAATTTTGTGGATACACAGAGTACATATACAGAGAAGACAAACATTAGGTAATTACTAGACCTAAATGGCCTTGGAAGGTATTGTTACCATGTCAAAGTCATGGTCAGGAGACTGGATGAGATGAGAGAAAACTACCGGGTGGGCATAATGCAAGATGTGGCATTGAAGAGTGGATGATGTGATTAAAGACATAAACCCTTTTTTGTTTTGGCACTGAATATTGAACCCAGGGGCATTCTACCCCCAGGCCTACTTCATTTTTTTTATTTGGAAGCAGGATCTCACTAAGTTGCTGAAAGCCTCACTAAGTTGCTGAGGCTGGCCTCAAATCTGTGATCCTGCTGTCTCAGCCTCCCAAGTACTGGGATTATAGATGTGTGCCACCATGCCTGGCCAATCTCTACATTTCTAAAGACGTAGAAATTCATTTACATGAGCCAGCTCCAACACGTCCCTGCCTTTACCCCCAGTTTATTATTTACCTTTTGATTTTCTTTCATAAGATGCTTTTCCCATAAAAATCTTTGATTTTGCATGTTATTTGCAGGGAAATGGATGGAACTGGAAAACATTATGTTAAGTGAGATTAATCAGTCACAAAAAGTTAAAAATCGAATGCTGTCCCTAATATGTGGAAGCTAGGGAGAAAATGGGACATAAGAGGGACTCCAGACGAAGAAGGAGAATCCTTAGGTGAACAAAGAATTTGACTTAACGGAAGGTGATGGGGGGAGGGTGGACACCCTAATGAGCATGATGTACTTTCATGAACACATCAAAGCCAATCACTAAATTGACCTTGAGAAGGAGGGAGGAGGAGGGAGTGGGGCAGGAATTGGGGAAGGGTTAAATGAGAAATGTGTGCATGTATGCCTATCCTAGTTTGTACCAAAGATGTGTGATTACAATGCACTAATTAAAAAAAAAAATAAATTAAAAAAAAGAAAGGGAAAGATGAAAAAAAAAAAAGGATTTGTTAAAGTTACACCAGGAGATTTTTGATCTCCGTAATGCAGAGCCCATTTCTATTAATGTCGCAGAAACAGCTAAGACATTTGTAGATCGGCTTCAATCCTTGGTGCCTACCTGGCCCTCATTTACCTCCTTGCTGGGAGGAGTTATCGGATTAGCAGCAATAGTCATTCTAGGCTTATGCATTCTACCACTCGTTGTACGCCTTGTGATCAATGCCTTTGTTAGTATACGAGCAGATTTACATGGAATAAAACTGCAAGCACTGCCTCACACAGGGCCTGGTAGTCAGTGACGGGTTCGATTTTCTCAGGGCAATATCAACCTAAGACAGGGCACGTTGAATGACTCATCGAGACCCCATGACGGGTAAGATTATGCACCTGGTAGGAAACGACCTAAGACAGACACAGTCCTTCGTGCATTTTAAAATAAAAACGGGCCGGGCGTGGTGGCGCACGCTTGTAATCCTAGCATTCGGGAGGCTGAGACCAGAGGATCCGGGTTCGCGGCCAGCCTCAGCTACCTAGTGAGGCACTCCGCAACTTAGTGAGACTCGGTTTCAAAATAAAGAATAAAAAAATAGGGCTGGGGGTGTAGCTCGGAGGTAGAATGCCCCTGAGTTCAATCCCCAGTACCGCAAAAAAATAAATAAATAAATAAAAATAAAAATAAAAACGGGGGAGTTGTGGGAGCCCAGCTGGGCCTTTCCCTCCTGGCAGTTGCTATCTGCATATATGAGTAATTATACTGACTCTTCTACTATGGCTACTTTGGCGTCTCGAAGTCTGGAGATTGCTCCTAGGATGCGTAGATGAAAGACCCTCCTACTCTTAGAAAGTAAATATATGACTCTAAAAGTTTATGGTGTTATGACTCTAGAAAGGTTGCTTGACCAGGCTATGTTAGGAATGTGGGCTCTACGTGGAAAACGAAGAAGTGGTGCTAATTGTGCTCTGACAATGATTGATATGTCGTAAATGTATTCGTAACCTTGTTGTACTCAAGAAATGTATAAAAAATCCGTGCTGAATAATAAAAAAATAAATAAACTAAAAAAAATCTTTGAGTTTGGTGTGGCTGTATTTATCAATCATACTTTTATTAATTTGTTATTGGTGGATTGTAGTTGTACATTATACTGAGATTCATAGTGATACTTTCATGTATGCATACAACATTATTTGATCTGTTTCCTTCCTCAAACCTCCCTCAATCATATTCTTTATGGATCAGTCTTAAATAGAACTTCCACATTCTAAGATTATAGAAGAGTTCTCCTATGTTCTCTTCTAATACCATTATGATTTCACTAAATTTTTAATCCAATTGGGTCATATCCTGATGTGTGGTGAGATGGAGGTTTCTACTTTCATTTTTAACCAGAGACCTGTCCAGCTATCCAATCTCAATTGCTGAACAGTCCATTTTTTTCCCACTAATTTGTAAAACCATCTTTATATGATGCAGGATTTTTTTTTTTTTCAGTTCTGGAGATTGAACCCAGGGGCATTCTACCTCCGAGCTACATCCCCAGCTCTATTTTTTATTCTTTATTTTGAAAGAGGGTCTCACTGGGAGTACAAGCATGCACCACCATGCCCACCTAGGTGCAGGTCTTTTTTAAGGCCGGACATTTGTCATTATTTGAAGGATAAGTTTGAATTATACTTGTAGCTTATAAATAGTTTTCCTGGCTGGGCATGGTGGCACATGCTTGTAATCCCAGTACTTGGGAGGCTGAGGCAGGAGGATTGCAAGTTCTTGGCCAGCCTTAGCTGCTTAGTGAGGCCCTCCACAACTTAGTGAGACCCTGTTTCAAAATAAAGAATAAAAAATAGGGATGGGGGTGTAGCTCAGAGATAGAATGCCCCTGGATTTAATCCCCAATACCAAAAAAAAAAAAAGGTTTCCTGTGTCATTTGATTCTTTTGGGATGGCCTTTATTTTATTTTCCTTGTTGGTTTTTGTTTTTTGGTTTGCTTTGGTTTGATACTGGGGATTAAACCCAGGAGCATTCTTCCTCTGAGCTGTACCCTCAGTCCTTTGTATTTTTTATTTTGAAACAGGGTCTCACTAAATTGCTAAGGTCTTACTAAATTGCTGAGGCTAGTCTCAAACCTGCAATCCTCCTGTCTTAACCCTCCAAGTACTGGGATTACAGGCATACACCATCAGACCCAGCTTGTATTTTATAACTGATCATAAAACATAAAAATTGTTTAGTTTGAGCCGGGCGTGGTGGCGCACACTTGTAATCCCAGCATTCGGGAGGCTGAGAC
This sequence comes from Graphiurus murinus, assembly GCA_004027655.1. Classification (NCBI taxonomy): domain Eukaryota; kingdom Metazoa; phylum Chordata; class Mammalia; order Rodentia; family Gliridae; genus Graphiurus; species Graphiurus murinus. Next base: position 8,137 of record PVLC010020167.1, on the reverse strand, counting down.
CGGAGAATCCGGGTTCGCGGCCAGCCTCAGCTACCTAGTGAGGCACTCCGCAACTTAGTGAGACTCGGTTTCAAAATAAAGAATAAAAAATGGGGCTGGGGGTATAGCTTGGAGGTAGAATGCCCCTGAGTTCAATCCCCAGTACCGCCAAAAAAAACAAACAAAAAAAAAAAAATTGTTTAGTTTGTAGTGCTAAGTTTGGTAGGCTGGAATAGCAGTAATATTTTTATGCACAACATACATTCCCTTCCTCTGTCTCTTGAATTCTTTAGAGATTTCTTCCCTGCAATGTGATCCTAGAGAGAAAGTTAATTATGGTAGTTTGGCTTAATCACAGAGCTGTACATATGACCTAGGCTGACCAATGGAAAAATCCCATCAATCAGTGATTGGATAGGGGTTGGACATCTGACCTGAGCAAGGCAATATAATCTTCTCTTGAAATGATTTTTTTTTTTTTTTTTGGCAGTGCTGGGAATTGAACCCAGAGGCATCCTACCTCCGAGCTCCACCCCCAGCCCTTTTTTATTCTTTATTTTGAAACAGTGTCTCACTAAGTTGCAGAGGGCCTCACAAGTTGCTGAGGCTCGCCATGAACCTGCAATCCTCTGGTCTCAGCCTCCCAAGTACTGGTATTACAAACGTGGGCCACTACACCCAGTTTGAAATGATATTTAAATGAGAGATAAAAGATATTTTCTAGCCGGGCATGGTGGCACACACTTGTAATCCCAGTACTTGGGAGGCTGAGGCATGAGGATCACAGGTTCATGGCCAGCCTCAACTACTTAGTGAGGCCCTCTGCAACTTAATGAGACCCTGTTTCAAAATAAAGAATAAAAAATAGGGCTGGGAGCCGGGTGTGGTGGCACACATTTGTAAGCCCAGTACTTGGGAGGCAGAGACAGGAGGATTGCAGGTTCTCGGTCAGCCTCAGCAACTTCGTGAGGCCCTCAGCAACTTCATGAGACCCTGTTTCAAATAAAGAATAAAAAATAGGGCTAAGAGTTTAGCTCAGAGGTAGAATGCCCCTGTGTTCCATCCCTAGTATATATATATATATATATATATATATATATATATATGGCTGGGGGTGTAACTCAGAGGTAGAATACCCCTGGGTTCAATTCCCAGCACTGCCAAAAAAAAAGATATTTTCTGTTAGAATCATGAAGATGGGAGATACGCTTTTTGGATCTTTTTAACTAACAAAGATTAAAGTTGTATTAGAATGAAGCCAAATGATAACAAGCAGAGCTAAGAAATAGAGCGCAGGAAAGTTTTGACGGTTTTCTTTGAGTCTCTGGAATCAATCTTGCCCAAAAGCTAATTCCCCTTAGACGTACAGGAATGAAAGCCTATATGTTTGGTTGTTTTGTTTTGTTTTTGTTTTTTTGGTATTGGGGATTGAACTCAGGGGCATTCTACCTCTAAGCTACACCCCCAGTCTTTTTAATTTTTTTTTTTTTTTTGTAACAAGGTCTCCCTAGTTTGTTGAGAGTCTTTCTAAATTGCTGAGCCTGGCTTTACACCTGCAATCCTCCCAAATACTGAGACATCTCCATGCCCAGTTTTTGTTTTTGTTTTAATTTAACCTAGTTCAATATGTTCCTTTGTAATTTGCAATCAAAAGTTCTAATTCAAGCCGGGTGTGGTGGCGCATACTTGTAATCCCAGTACTTGGGAGACAGGAGAATCACAGGTTCGCAGCCAGCCTCAGTTACTTAGTGAGGCCCTCTGCAACTTAGTGAGACCCTGTTTCAAAATAAAGAATAAGCTGGGCCTGGTGGCGCACACATGTAATCCCAGTACTTGGGAGGCTGAGACCGGAGGATCCAGGTTCTCAGCCAACCTCAGCTACTTAGTGAGACCTTCCACAACTTAGTGAGACCCTGCTTCAAAAATTTAACTACAGAATAAAAAATAGGACTGGGGGTATAGCTCGGAGGCAGAATGCCTCTGGGTTCAATCCCCAGTACTGCAAAAAATAAATAAGTAAATAAATAATTTTTAAAAATTTAAGAATAAGCTGGGTGTGGTGGCACACACTTGAAATCCCAGTACTTGGGAGGCTGAGACAGGAGGATCCAGGTTCACGGCCAGCCTCCGCTATTAGTGAGACCCTGTATCAAAATAAACAATGAAAAAAAAAAAGAATAAAAAATAGGGCTGGGGGTGTAGCTTGGAGGTAGAATGCCCCAGGGTTCAATCCCCAGTACATCAAAAAAAGAAAGAAGAAAGTTCTAATTCTCTTTTTTTAAAATTTATTTATTTATTTATTTATTTATTTTGCAGTACTGGAGATTGAACTCAGGGGCATTCTACCTTTGAGCTATACCTCAGCCCTATTTTTTATTCTTTATTTTTTTGAAACAGGTTCTCACTAAGTTGCATAGTGTCTCACTCAGTAGCTGAGGCTGGCCAAGAACCCGGATCCTCCAGTCTCTGCCTCCCAAATGCTGGGATTACAAGCATGCACCACCACGCCCAGCTTAATTCTCTTTTTAATAGGTATAGTTGTTCCTACATTACAGATGAAGAAACAGAGGCCAGGAAAGGTTCAATGAAATCTCAGTGATGAGTTACTCACCACTCTTGGCTCTTATTTTCTGGTACCCAACCTGTTAGCACCAGCAGCTCCCCATTCTGTCAACTGCATCCTCCAAAAGATTCCTCCCTTGATGATGCCTAGGAAGAAAAGTCACATAAAGGTATGGAGGTACGGAGACTGCTTGTTATGATCTGCTCTGTTTCTGCTCTTCAGCCTTTCTTTTCTATTTATTTATTTATTTATTTATTTATTTATTTATTTATTTATTTATTTATTTATTTATTTATTTTTGTACTAGGGATTGAACCCAGAAGTGTTCTACCTCCAATCTACATCCACAGCCTCTTTTTTATTTTTTTTATTTTGAAACAAGGTATCTCTAAGTTGCTGAGACTGGCCTTGAGCCTGAGATCTTCCCACCCAGCCAGCTTTTCTTTTTTTCTTTTCTTGCAGCAATGTGACAGCCTTCCTGATCTGACTTCTCAATGTGGTCAAGGCTGTGTCTTTGTCGGGGGCCTAGCCTGGCCAGCTGGACCTTGCCTCTAGATGGCGCCTGGTAAAGTGCCAGAAGCAGCTACAGGTGGGCTGTGCCACGCCAGAGCGCATGCACCAGCACACCCGACTCGTGGCCGGCCAGGTGAGAGCTGTACGAGACACCTCGTGGCTTAGGCCCGGTGCAGCTATAAAAGCCTCCACCTCTCGCATAGAGAAAACGCACGGCTAATAGAGGGAGGACGGCTAAAAGCACGCTGTTGGGGAAAGGCTGGTTGGGAAGTTGCTGGGCTGGAAAGTTGCTGGGAAGTTCTGGGAGGAATTGGTTGGGAAGAAGAAGCGGTTGGGAAGAGGTTGGCCGGGGAAGTCCTGGGAAGAGAAAGACGACCTCAGCACTGTGTTTGTTATCGTGTGTGTAAAACCTTTGATCCCAGAAAAGAGAGAGAGATAATAAAAGAGGTTCGAACCAGCAGCTTTTAGCCGGCGTCTTTTATTGGGGCCTCATGGCTGAAGGTTCAGCCTGGGGCGCCCGATATGTCTTTAGCTGAGAAGGTGTGATATTACAACTCAAATCACCCCCCCCCCCCACCTCAAGCTTCTTTTCATATGGTGAAGAGAAAATTTGGTTTTCTTTTTCTTCTTTTCTTTTCTTGTGTGTGTGTGTGTATGTGGTACTGGGGACTGAACACACAGGCATTCTGCCTCTGAGCTACACCCCAGCCCTATTTTATTCTTTTGAAACAGGACCTCACTAAATTGCTGAGGCTGGCTGCAAACCTTCAATCCTCCTGTCTCAGCCTCCCAAGTTACAAGTGTGTGCCACTATGCCCAGCTAGAGAAAGTTTGGTTTCTAGAGCCCCTTTTTTAAACTTAAAATTTCCTCGTATCTACCATCTAGGTTAGAGTATACGTGAAAAAAAACATTCTGAATTGGAACTAGGTCCTCTAAAGATTCTCTTTCTTAGCTGGCTATGGTGGTGCACACTTGTAATCCCAGTACTTGGGAAGCTGAGACAGGAGGATCTGGGTTCACAGCCAGCCTCGGCTACTTAGTGAGGCCCTCTGTATCTTAGTGAAGCCCTCTACCTCACTAAGTTCTGAAAAATCCCCAGTTCTGAAAAAACAGCAACAAAAAAAAATCTTTCTTATGGAATGGTTGACTCTTAGAGTATGTATGTATGTATGTATGTATGTATTTATTTTTGGTACTAGAGACTGAACCCAGGGGCATTCTACCTCTAAGCTACAACCCCGACCCTATTTTTTTAAACTTTGTGGAGGGCCTCATTAAGGAGCTGAGTCTGGCTGTGAACCTGCAATCCTCCTGTCTCAGCCTCTCAAGTACTGGAATTATAGGTGTGCACCACCACACCCAGCTACGAGTTTTGTTGACCATGTCTTCCTTAGTGTGAATTCACTGGGCAGATGATTTCCTTGGTGCATATTTCCACTGTGGGATTAGGAATCAAAAGATGATGCTTCAGCCAGGCATGGTGGCACACGCTTGTAATCCCAGCATTCGGGAGGCTGAGACCAGAGGATCCGGGTTCGCGGCCAGCCTCAGCTACCTAATGAGGTACTCCGCAACTTAGTGAGACCCGGTTTCAAAATAAAGAATAAAAAATAGGGCTGGGGGTATAGCTCAGAGGTAGAACGCCCCTGAGTTCAATCCCTTGTACCGCAAAAAAAAAAAAAAAGATGATGCTTCAGCAGGGCATGGTGGTGCACACCTGTAATCCCAGTATTTGGGAGGCTGAGACAGGAGGATCGTAGATTCAAGACCAGACTCAGCAATTTAGCAAGACTCTTAGCAACCTACTGAGATCTGTTTCAAAATAAAAAGGTCTGGGGGTATAGCTTGGAGGTAGAATGCCCCTGGATTCAATTTCCAGTGTCTCTCTCTCTCTCTCTCTCTCTCTCTCTCTCTCTCTCTCTCTCTCTCTCTCTCACACACACACACACACACACACACACACACACAACATTTGAGAGGAGAATTTGATGGAGAAAACACCACAGAAATGGAAATATGGTGAAAATTCAAAGGCTTAACTCTCCAAGTCTCTTCTGAGCTACAGCTGTAAACTGCAGGCATGGCTGGGACATGCTGATATAAAAATTACCATTAGGAATAAAGTGGATTAGAAAGGTTCTCGGAACCCTGTGGGGGGCTTAGTGCCAGAACCAGTCATCTCATTCTTATCACATATTCTTCTACTTGGTCATTTTTGGCATTGCTCAAGACCATTCATGAGCTGGAATTAAATTCCCATCCAGAAATTGGACCCAACCATTCACAGCATGTAGCTGCAGCTGTCCTACACCGTCAAGCACTGGCTCCCTGAGCAATTTCCTACCTGGTCAGAACTTCATTTCATAAGTTTATGTGTTCTCAGCTGTGATCAATATTCTCGTAGACTCTTCATCTATAAAATTTAAATTTCCCAAACAAGTTGCTATTCCAAGTTGTTTTATAATAGCTAAGCTGCCTTTATTCCCACCATTATTGTGTGATTGCACATCCACATACCATGTCCTCAAGAGCCCTTTGGTGAAGTCCAAATGAAGGCAAAATTATATTGAAGAGGAAGACATCAGTAAAAGCACACCAGAAAGCCTCAAGCTCTCATTCCTCTACAGAAACAAATGAAAAGGTAAAAAGCAGAAACCTATCTAATCAGCCTTACCACAGCTCTGGAAAACAGAGTCTATAGTTACCCAGAATATGCTCAATTAAGGAAAAACTCTTGAAAACAGTAGGAAGGTTTGAGAGCATTATTACTCCCCTTTCCCTACCCACCCCAAGCATGACAGTGATTTTAGTCTGGAAGTAGTAGTAGCCTGGTTCCAGGTACCTTGAACCAGAACATAGCAGGCCTGATTAATAAATTATCACAAAGCCAGGCGTGGTGGCACATGCGTGTAATCCCAGCATTTGGGAGGCTGAGACCGGAGGACACGGCCAGCCTCAGCTACCTAGTGAGGCACTCTGCAACTTAGTGAGACTTGGTTTCAAAAATAAAAGAATGAAAAATAGGGCTGCGGGTATAGCTTGGAGGTAGAATGCCCCTGAGTTCAATCCCCAGTACCGCAAAAAAAAAAAAAAATTATCACATATGACTACTCTAAACTGCCTCATGGATACCTGAAGGACTCACTCAAGGAGCATGTCTCTGTTTTGTCTAACTCAGAATTATAAAACCCACAAGGTGATTACAGACCTATAGACTCCTGGGAGAAAAGATTACAAGTGGAGATGATAGAGAGGGAAAAGGAGAGAGAGAGAGAGAGAGAGAGAGAGAGAGAGAGAGAGAGAGAGAGAAAGAAAGAAACTCAACTTGGGACCAGCAGGGTCCTTGGCTTATGTGACAGAATAGAATTTCAGCACACATCAGTAAGAGACACAGAATTATTTAGGAAAGCAACAAGTACACATTCAAGGTTGAATGCAGGCCATCTCCAGAGTAAGAGACATGCTTTGGGGGTTTACAACTCTTCTTTAAAGGAAGCTTGGTAAGCCTGGGTATGGGGCAATATGTGAGTATGACATCAGTCCAGTGATCACAAGACAGTTTATTGCCATTTGATCATCTTCTGGCTCCTTGATGTGGTCTCCATTGTCTGATCAAAGATATTTCTCTTGCTTCAACTACTCATTGGTGGGTAATGAATAGTGCTCAAGGTAATTATTATAAGTGAATGAGGAAAGATTTGTAAATTTCCCAAAAATTTGGGAGTGGTGGGCCCAGCTTGAGGAGTGAAGGTATGAGGAACTTTAGCACAAGGCTTTCATATTAAAGTACTTCTCTTTTTCTCTTTCTCTCTCTCTCTCTCTTCTCTCTCTCTCTCTTTGTGTATGTGTGTGTGGGGGGGGGGGCTGGGGATGGAACCCAGGGGTATTGTATCTTTGAGCTACGTCCCTAGCCCTATTTTATTTTTTATTTTGAAACAGGGTCTCACTATGGCATGGAAGCCCTCACTAAGTTGTGGAGGCTGACTGCAAACCTGTAATCCTCCTGTGTCAAACTCCCAATTCTGGGATTACAAGTGTGCACCACCATGCTCTGCTCTTTCTCTTTTGTGTGTGTGTATGTGGGGTACTAGGGATTTAACCCAGGGACATTCTACCACTGAGCTATACTTCCAGCCCTATTTGTTTATTTTGAAACAAGGTCTCACTAATTTGCCAAAGCTGGGCTCAAACCTGTGATCCTCCTGACTCAGTTACAGGTGTGTGCCACTCAGCTCAGCTCCTTTATGTCTCCATTCTACCTATTTCTTCTATCCTACCTTAATACAATAGACCACCTAAGGCTCAGAGACCTACTGTGTCTGGGAAATTAGGACATTTGAGAGCAGCCGTAAGTATAAGGGGATTTAGGAAGCTCTAAATATGCCTGACAAAATACATACTCAGAAAAGACCTGAGGAAGTTGGACAAGTTCTAAATATGATCAAAGAACTACAGGAAAACATGAACTAAGAACTAAAGGAAACCAAGAAAATAATGCAATGGTACCTGGCATTATAGCACACACCTATAATCCCAGTAATGAGAAGACTGAGACTGGAGAATCACAGGTTCAAGGACATCCTCAGAAACTCAATAAGAAAATGTTTCAAAATTAAAAATAATATTGGGCTGGGGGTGTGGCTTGGAGGTAGGATGCTGTTGGGTTCAATCCCCAATACCAATCATCATCATCATAATGCAATGTGGCACCGGGCGTGGTGGCGCACTCTTGTAATCCCAGCATTCGGGAGGCTGAGACCTGAGGATCCGGGTTTGAGGCCAGCCTCAGCTACCTAGTGAGGCACTCTGCAACTTAGTGAGACCCGGTTTCAAAATAAAGAATAAAAAATAGGAGCCGGGCGTGGTGGCGCACGCTTGTAATCCCAGCATTCGGGAGGCTGAGACTGGAGGATCCGGGTTCGCGGCCAGCCTCAGCTGCTTAGTGAGGTATTCCGAAACTTAGTGAGACTCGGTTTCAAAATAAAGAATAAAAAATAGGGCTGGGGGTATAGCTCGGAGGTAGAATGCCCCTGAGTTCAATCCCCAGTACCGCAAAAAAAAAAAAAAAAAAAAAAAAAAAA
>PVLC010020166.1:0-29178 GCA_004027655.1 Graphiurus murinus | reverse complement strand
TCTCAGCCTCCCGAATGCTGGGATTACAAGCGTGCGCCACCACGCCCGGCTCTAAATCTGCTCTTTAAAGACACTCTTAAGAGAATGAAAAGACAAGGCAAACTTGGAGAAAATACAAGGATCTAATGCATGTATCTAATGTAGGACTTGCATCCAAAATATATAGAACTGTCAAAATTCAATATTAAGAAACCAAATTAAGCCGGGCGTGGTGGCTCACGCTTGTAATCCCAGCATTCAGGAGGCTGAGACCGGAGGATCCGGGTTCGCAGCCAGCCTCAGCTACCTAGTGAGGCCCTCTGCAACTTAGTGAGACTCGGTTTCAAAATAAAGAATAAAAAATAGGGCTGGGGGTATAGCTTGGAGGTAGAATGCCCCTGGGTTCAATCCCCAGTACCGCAAAAAAAAAAAAAAAAGAAAGAAACCAAATTACACAACTCCTTTAAATGGGCAAAAATTTTGCACAGATACTTCAACAACAAAGAAGAAATACTGATGGCAAATAAGCATTTGAAGACAGAGTATCATTAGTCATTAGGAAAACCTAAACTGAAACCACGAGATAATGACTAGTACCCACCTATCAGAATGGCTAAAGTTAAACAGCCTGATACATACCTGGAAGTAGAACATTATATATAGATGAAAGAAGGGTTGGGCATCAGGGCTGAGGAGATCCAAGGACTGGCGGTCCTGGTATGAGACTGGGCTGCCGAGGCCCTTTAGGGAGGTGGATCATGGAGTAGAACTTGAAGAAAATTGTCGGTCAAGGTCGGTTGTTTCCTTGGAGAGGAAGGGGATCCAGAGATTGCAGTGATCATCTGTTATGAACAAAATAAGTGATCACCTTAACTGGAGTAGGAGAGTTACTCTGAGAACATCAAGCAATGGGCTTTGTTTGTTTGATACTGGGGATTGAATCCAGGGTCATTTTACCTTTGAGCTAAATCCCCAGTCCTTTTGAAATAGGGTCTCATTAAGCTGTGGAGGGTCTCAGTAAGTAGCTGAGGCTGGCTGTGAACCCAGATCCTCCAGTCTTAGCCTCCCAAGTACTGGAATTACAGATGTGTGCCACTGTACCAGGCTTTTGCTTTGCCTTTTAACAATATAAGACCATTAAAATACACATAGTGCGTATTGTTAAAAAAAATAAAAACCAGGACCTGATCCTCTTGTTTCTGGCCTTCTGGGCCAAACTGAAGAATTGTGGATTCTATTCAGTTAACTTTTTCTTGACCACGTTGAAGGCTATGTTTTTTGATATGGGTGCTATGCCAAGAACATAAGAATCAGGACCAGCCAGGCATGGTAGCACACACTTGTAATCCCAGTACTTGGGAGACTGAGACAGGAGGATCACAGGTTCGAGGCCAGCCTCAGCTACTTAGTGAGGCCCTCTGCAACTTAGTGAGACCCCATTTCAAAATAAAGAATAAAAATTAGGGCTAGGGGTATAGTTCAGAGGTAGAATGCCTCTGAGTTCAATTCTCAGTACTTAAAAAAATAAAAAAATAAAAAGAATCAGGGCAAACAAATAGCTTAGGGTGGGAAGAAGCCTTTTCACTATTCTCTGTCAGGGAATTTTTTTTTATAAGTTAATTAGTGCTTCTATGAACACCAAAACTGAGGACATTTGGAGCAAACATATTCTTGAGAAGAGTCAAGAAGTAAAGGCCAAACCTGTTGTCCCCGGAACTTTAGAAAATAAGAAATGATGGACTGATAATCAGATAATGATAGAATGATAACTGTCTCATTTCCATTGGCCAATGTGAGTAAAATGTTAGGCCTGCCGCATTCAGGGGAAAGCAAGACCTTTCTGCCCTTTCCTTTCTTGCTCAGATAAGAAGAGTTTATGTATTTCAAATGGCACAGCTACAAGAAGGTGTAATCTCAATAGCTCAGGTCCTGAGGACTGTGTGAGTCAGAACTGCCCCAATCATATGCCTGGACCTGATAGACTCCGTGATGTTTGCTACTATGGCACAGCCTTGCCCAGCCTGACAATGTTTTCATCCTACTCACTTCTTTCCTCACTCCATTCACTCCGTTCTTGGGACTTAGAGAACACTTGCATGCACCTCTAAGGAGCAGGGGGACCGAGCTACAGAGGTGGCTTTGAGAGAGAAAGGAGAAGTAAGAGGAAAGATTTAGCTGGCAACAGTGACTCTAGAATTGTGTTAAGGTATCATAAAGGAAAAAGAAGGAAGAAAAATTAAAATGGGGGATTATCGAAGTTTGTATGTTCTTTCATCTGTGTGTGTTATGGTGTAGTTTCAGGAATTACAAATGCTAATAGCTGCCCAAATTTCTCCATTCCTGCCCCTTTATCCACATGGAAGGTCTTTCCCTGAGAAAGTTTCAAGTGATGATTGAGTAGAAAGAAAACTGAGACCAGGTACAATGGCTCATACCTATAACCCCAGTACTTGGTAGGACAAGACAGGAGGATCACAGGTTCAAAGGAGACCGCAGCAATTAGTGAGATCCTCAACAACTTAGTGAGACTTTGTTTCAATAATAAAAATAAACCACTTGGTGTGGTGGTACACACCTGTAATCCCAGTACTTGGGAGGTTGAGACAGGAGGATTGCAGATTCTAGGACAGCCTCAGGAAGTAGTGAGACTCTCATCAACCTAGTGAGATCCTCTTTCAAATTAAAAATAAAATAGGGCTGGGAGTGTAGCTCAAAGGTTGAATGCCCCTGGGTTCAATCCCTAGTGCCATAAAAAACTAAAATAAAATAAAAGGAGTTGAGAGTATAGCTCAGAGGCAGGATGCCTTAGATTTAATCCCCAGCACCACACATACAGAAAGAAAGCTGATCTGGAAAACTGGACCCAGTTCCCAGTGGCTCCGACCCTGGCTGCTCATAGAACTACTTTGAGGACTTGCCATGAAGACAAAAGTTAACCATTTGGCCCCATTTTCTTTGAAGTCTCCGTGAATTTGAGAATCCTCAATCATTAATTACTAAAGTCAGTAAAGTCATCTCATCTGGAAAGCAAATATTGTTATAAGACAATGTATGCCAAAAAATGCTTCTGTGTGGGAGTCAGGAAGCCACCTTTGATTTAGTTCTGCCACTGACTTTGGCTTTGTGATGGATAGCAAGTCACTCTTCCCTCAGCCTCAGTCTTTCCTCCCAAACTGTTCTAATTCTGGTATTTCAGAGTTGTGAGATGAGGGCATGTGGGAGAAGTTCCCAGCAGGGGCGAGGATTCTGAAGGGAGGGAGAGAGGGAAGAGAGTGAACTTGGATGTGCACTCTGCCTTTGGTGCCTTCATGGTCAGAGGCCCTCCTTACTCTCTCCCCCAGGGGATGGTGATGATGCACCAAGCATGTGGAATTGCTTTGCAGATCGAGAACTGGGTTTCCTTTGTCTTTGCCTCTTCTGTGTAGGGCATGATTCTTGCCACAGAGTAAAGACAATAAACATAAAGAGACCATGAAGTATTCACTCCAGTTCAAGTCTATTTGTTGGGGGGGAGAGGGAAGAGGGGGGCTGGAGATTGATTAAAACCAAAAGGCCTTCTACCACATTCTTTTGTTCTACCCCCTTCCATCTTTATGTGGATTATCAATAGTGAACGTTCAAGTGGCTTCCTTCATTCTTACCCTCTTTTTCCAGAAGCCAGGGTATACTGAGAATGGCCCCATTTGAACATGCACTTCTGGGAAGAATATAGTTGGGAGGGCAAACTAATGCCAAAACCTGCTATTCTGAAGGAGTCCTGGGGAGTCCTTCTAGCAAACCGGACTCAGAGTTTCTAAGACTGACACTTGGGGAGCTCCTAGTCAGATGCTTTAGCAATGCTTCTTCAAAAGATCTTTCAAAAAATAGCCGGGCGTGGTGGCGCATGCTTGTAATCCCAGCATTCCGGAGGCTAAGACCAGAGGATCCCGGTTCGCGGCCAGCCTCAGCTACCTAGTGAGGCACCGCAACTTAGTAAGACCTGGTTTCAAAATAAAGAATAAAAAATAGGACTCGGGGTATAGCTCGAAGGTAGAATGCCCCTGAGTTCAATCCCCAGTACCGCAAAAAAAAAAAAAAAAGATCTTTCAAATTAATGCTACAGAGAAGTCTCCTATTTCCCTCTGCTCCACGGAGTCTTCAAAATCCTCTCAATTGCAAAACACAAAATTGCTTCAAGCCTCCCCAAACACCTCCCCAAAATATGTTTTAAAAGGGACTGAACTGTAGAAGGAATCTAAAGTATTAACTCTTGAATGAACTGATTATTTAATCTTAGACAAATTATTTCCCCTTTTTTGGGCCACTTCAACAGTGGAGAAAGTACCCCAAGAATCTGGCTTGAGAATATGGGTCTTTTGAGAAGTTATTTAATATGGAGTTGAGGGATTTGGTGGAGTGAGAAATGTAGGTGGTAGCAAAGAAATGTAGTCTACCCTCCATATCTACAGTCTCCATTATGGAAATCAGTTTAGAGGTTCCTCAAAAAAATAGAAATGGAACCACTATATGGCCTAGCTATACCACTCCTCAGTATCTTTCTTAAATAGCTAAAGTCAGAATATTATAGTAATGCATGCATACCCATGTTTATAGCAGCACAATTCATAATAGCCCAATTATGGAAACAATCAAGGTATAATCACATAATGGAATTTTACTCAGCCATAAAGAAAAACAAAATTATGTCATTTGCAGGAAAATGGATGGAACTGGAGAATATTATGCTGAGATCAACCAGTCTCAAGAAGGCAATGGTGTCATGTTTTCTCTCATTTGTGAAAATTATATAGAAAACATAAGAGACTTTAAATAATGCAAAGACAGATTGATAGAGTAGATGAAGGGTGTTGCGAGTCTGTTAAGGAGGATAGGAGGAAGGGTTGGGGAAGGAAACAGTTCAAATATATGAATGTATTATTACCAATCTCACTGACTCAGGTAGCTAGGGAGGAAGGGAGTTGGGGAGGGATGTGGAGAGAAACACACAAAGAACTGTGTATATGTATGTTTTTAACACATGGAACCTCACTATGAAGTATAATTGCAATGCACCAATAAATTACGAAAAAAACATTTTAAAAATTTAGTTACATCTATACTGAACATATATAGAATTTTTATCTTGTCATCATTCCCTAAACAACACATAACAAGTATTTACATAGCATTTACATTGTATTTTGGGTTATGAGTATTCTGGAGATGATTTAAAGTATACAGGAAGATGCAAGCAGGTTATATGCTTATTTATACATGCCTATATATTATATATTATATATTATATATATATATTTACTATGCCTATTTATACAAAAGACTTGAGCATCCTTGTATTTTGATATCTGTTGGGTGTCCTGGAACCAATTCCCAGTGGATACCAAGTACAAACTACAAATTTTCTTCACCTTTGTAGAATAAAGCAAAGCACCATCTAGGCACTTTCCTATCTTCTCCCTACTTTAATCCACCACCAAAAACAAGAGCAAAGATAGGATCCTGCTGCCACCTTGTGGCACACTGGGCAACACAGAAAGAAAGATTTGCTCAATGTGGGCTTCTTAACCCAAATCCACCTCAGGAAGCCACATCTTCCTCCTCTAGAGTTTGATAATTCACAAAACACTTTCAACCCTAATCTAATTTTATTCTCCTAACAACTGGGGGAGGGTGCAGGGATAGCACAAGATAATTCCATCTTACAATGGAAAAAACCAAAGCTCAGATAGACCGTGAATTGCCTAAGGTCATACAGTAAGTGACTGGCACCTGGCAGTCAGAACTTGAGCCTCATCTCCTAAATCATTCAGACAATCCATTCACTCTGAATTAGTGCTTCATTCTGTATTGTAGGAAAGAATAATGGGCTTAGGAATTTGAGGGAAGAAGACCTGGGAAGAGAAAAGCTTGATTTTTTCGGCAAATGGAATTGACCACACACAAGCCACAGCCAGGCTGCATGTGTATAGTAAAAGACATCCAGATAAGCCTGCAAACCCGCCTTCCTTCCTGGTTTACACATTCTTGTTCAGCATCTCTAGGTCTCTCTGGCTATTCTTCTTCCCACTGTTCACTGACTTCAGTCTATCTACAGGGGCATATAATGGACATTACTAAATGCAGAACAATAAGTGAATCCCGGCAAGGGAATCGCATCATCCAGAAACCAGCAAGAACTACTGGGACAGCTGCTTTGTCCCTGGGATAGAACCAATATTATGGTTCAGTCCAAGTTTTCTGTCAGTTTTGTCAAAAATGTCACTTGAGTTGAGTGTGATGGTACATGCTTGTCATACCAGTACTTGGGAGACTGACACAGGAGGATCACAGGTTTGAAGGTTTGAGAACAGCCTCAGCAAGTAGTGAGGCCTTGTTTCAAAACAAAACAAAATAAGGCTGGGGCTGTAGCTCAGAGGTGGAATGCCCCCGAGTTCTAAGTTCTATCCCCAGTACCACACACACACACACACACACACACACACACACACACACACACACATTTCAGTTGCCTTTTCCCACAAAGATGTCATGTGCACTGAAACCTGGAGGCAATGCTGGGGTTATATGACTTATCAAATGGTACATAGGAAGGGCCTAAGAATTTATCAGGGAGTCTCTTTTTAGATAGAATTGCAAAGTCCAGGTGCCTAAACTTTCCACCACCATAGGTATTCTTTGAGATTCATTCATTCATTCATTCATTCATTCTTCACTCATTCACTGAGTTGAGCACATTCACTAAATGAACAGGGTACTGTGAGGGAGAAAGAAGATGGTAAGAAAGGATTCCTTTGTGAAATCAGGACCTTGAAGAGAAACTTGCACTCCTGTGTTCACAGGGGCACTCTTCATGCTTGCTAAGATGTGGAAACAACCTAAATGTCCATTGGCAGATGGATGGATGGAGAAAATGTTGGTGACATACAACACAATATTACTCAGCCTGAAATGAGGCATAATATTATCCTGCCATTTGCAACATGGATGGACCCGGAAGATGTTATGCAAAGTGAGATAAGCCAGACAAAGAAAAATACTGTATGATGTCACTTACATGTGTAAGCTAAAATAATCAAAATCATAGACACAGAGAATAGAATAGGTATTATCAGGGAAGAGGGAAAAGGAGTTATGAGAAGATGTTGATCAAAGGGTAGAAAGTTTTAGTTATGCCAGGTGTGGTGATACACACCTCTAATCCCAGTACTTGGGAGACTGAGACAGGAGGATATCGGGTTCTAGGCCAGCCTCAGCAACATAGTGAGACCCTTAGCAACACAGTGAGACTCTGTTTCAAAATAAATAATAAAAAGAGCTGGGGGTAAGCTCAGAGGTAGAATATCCCTGAGTTTAATCCCAATACCCTCCCCCCCAAAAAAGAGCATGTTTCAGTTAAGAAAGACAAGTAAGTTCTGAAGGTCTAAGGTATATCATAGTGACTATGAGTAAAAATATTGTACTGTATACTTGAAATTTACTAAGACAATAGACTCTAAGTATTCTTACCACATATACAAAAATAGTTTAAGTGATTGTTAATAACCTTGATCATGGTGATTATTTCACAATGTTTATCAAATCATCAAATTGTACTTAAATATATATAATTGTAAAAAATTCCTTTGATTTAGACTTTATTCCCTTGGTAGTACACAGGGGAAAATAAGAAAAGAACACAGATAAATGCATGTGAGATATATATATTAATTGTGTGGGCATTAAGAGGAAAAATGATATTTCTTCTGGCCAGGGGAGTTGTTAGGGAGTTGGGGACAAGAAGTGGGTAAAACACCATCTTATAAAGGAGAAGGGAGACTGTTAGAAAGAAGAATGGGATTGGGGGAAGGGAGGATATGATAAAAGGATATGTTATATGAATATACAAATATGCCACAATGAAACTCATTATTCTGTATAACTAAAATACACTAAAACATTCCACAGATGTATAACACATAAAACCCTTTGCAAATCTGGCCTTCACAAACATCCCTGGTTTCTCTCCTCCTGCTACCTGGCACTCACTCTACCACATTCTGAACATAAGTTTCTTCAGTAATTTAAGGATTAAGAGTGTAGACCTTGGAATTGTATAGACCTTGGTTATAATCTTAGCTCTGCCAATGTTAAACAACTTTGGGCAAGTTATAGGATTTACCCAACCTTAGTGTTCAGATCTGTAAAAAGGGTATCATAAAAATGCCCATTTGAAAACTTTTTAGTGAGTCAGATAAGATAAAGCATACAAAGCTTTGTGCCTGCCCATAGTGAAGACTTAATAGATAGCAACTGATGCATTAATGTTAGTTTTTTTTTTTTTGGTAATGGGGACTGAACCTAGGAGCTTTCTATCTCTGATCTACACTCCAGACCTATTTTTTAGGAATGACTAAAGGGCCTTGCTAAGTTGCTGAGGGCCTTGCTAAATTGCTGAGGCTGGCCTCAAACCTGCCATCCTTCTATCTTAGCCTCCCAGGTTCCACCATTCCTGGCACAACTAGATTTTTTTTCTTTTTCTTCTTCTTTTTTTTAATGGAACTGAGGATTGAACCCAGGGGCCTTCTGCCTCCAGGCTGCACCCTCCGCCCTATTTTATATTTTATTTTATATTTTATTTCTCAATGGGTTGCTGAGAGTCTCACTACTTCCTCAAACCTGTGGTCCTTCTATCTCAGCCTCCCAAGTATTGGGATTACAAGTGTGTGCCACCATGCCTGGCTTATATCTCCTTTTTTTAGACAAGAAAATCTGAAACTTCCCCTCTAAAATACTATGGAACAACATGCCCAACCGCACAAGCCAGGAGAGAAAAGGCTTGACTCCCTTCCCAGTGACAGTCACTGCCGTGGGTCTGGAAAAACGGAGGCGCCACTGTCGTCATTTTCAGAAAATGGCATGCAGCTGTTCTCCTGGAATGCCACACATCCTGAAGTTGTTCCCAAGGGCTAAAAACAGAGCTCAGGTGCTCAGCCCAGCTTGCCAAGCTCGCCCTTGTGCAAGGTGGCCCCATTTCAAGTAAAATGAGCACTCGGGATTTACCCCTTTTCTAACCAGGAGTTGTTCTTCCCACCAGACTCTAAGCTTTTTGAAGGCAAAGCTGCCTTATCTCTATAGCTTACACTCCTAGCAAAGCACCTGGGACAGAGTAGGTGCTCAAAATAAATGTGTTTGTTTTTGTTTTGAGACAAGGCTTTCCTATGTTACCCAGGCTGGCTTCAAACTCCTGGACTCAGGTGATCCCCCTGCCTCAGCTTTCCAGATCTGGAAAAACAGGCATGCACCACCACATCTGGCAATAAATGATTGTTGAATGAAAGTGTTAACTATTCTTTGTTTATTTGGGGTGATATAGGAATGTAAATAAAACATTGGTAGGCACATAAAGAACCAATTGCTGAAAAGATCTTCCTAACAATTCTTTCTCTCTCTCTCTCTGAATATATATATTCAGCATGTATGGGAAGGGAGAAAGAGCAAGTGAGGGAGGGCTATACAATGGAAAATATAAGTGCTGTGTGCATGTATGTTTGTATCACTTTGAATCTCCCCATGATGTATAATTATGTTACATCAATAAAAGTATAAAAAGGCATATATATATATATATACATATATATACGTATATACATATATATATTCTGTATATATATATATACTCTATATATACGTATATACATATATATATTCTGTATATATATATATACTCTATATATATGTATATATATGTATATATATATGTATATACGTACATATATGTATATATATATACAGAATATATATATTCAGAATATATTTAGTCAGTATATATATAGTCAGAAGTGGCTCCAGTACCTCTCCTAACTTTTTTTTTAAACTGGGGATTGAACCCAGGGGCTTTCTACCTCCAAGCTATACTCTAGCCCTTTTTTTTTTTTTTTTGAAACAGGGTCTTGCTAAATTGCTGAGGCCGTCCTTAAATCTGTGAGCCTCCTGACTTATACTCCCAAGTACTGGGATTATAGGAATGCACCACTGTACCTGGCTTCTCCTAAATCCTTAGATTTAGTTTGAGACACTCATAAAATTCCATCACATGCTGCAATTAGTTAGTTGTGTGCGTTTCATAATTTTTACAAGACTAAGAGAGGAAGGGTCATCTTTTAATTTCTTCAGCATCTAGTACAATGCTTTGTACACACCAGACATCTGATAAGAATTTGATGCATTTACTGGCTAACTTCAAAGAATAAGAACAATAATATCCAATCAAGTTTAAAGTATAAAGCAAGTGAACCTTAAAATGTGTGTTTTATCTTTAAGATATTTTTCCTAAAAAAGTAAACATAGCCAGGCACTGTGAAGCACGCCTGTAATCCTATTTGGGATCCTGAGGCAGAAGGATTGTGAATTCAAGCGCAGCCTGGGCAACTTAGTGAGATCTTGTCACAAAGTAAAATCTAAAAGAGACTGGTAGTATAGGTCAGGGTAGGGTGCTTGCCTAGTACGCATGAGGCCCTGGGTTCAATCCTCAGTACTGCAAAAAAAGAAAAGAAAAAAAAAAAGTAAACACATCATTTTGCTAACTTATTATTATCTACTTTATCAGATAGTATCTTCTGCTGGAGAACTTTTTTTGTACTTTTATTGATGCAACGTAATTATACATCATGGGGAGATTCAAAGTGATACAAATATACATGCACACAGCACTTGTGTTTTCCACTGTATAGCCCTTCCCCACTTGCTCTTTCTTCCTTCCTATACATGCTACTGAGATTGGTAGTGAAATCTTGTATGAATGTAACCTAACAAAACCAAACTAAAAGAACCTGACATGAGACACATATATTTTCTAACCAAGTGAGTTAAAAAGTTTTTCACAACATTATAAAAATAATTTTTGCCAGACATGGTGGCATACACCTGTAATTCCAGTAGTTGGGAGGCTGAGATAGGAAGAATGTAGGTTCAAAGCCAGCCTGAGCAACTTAGTGAGACTCTCAGCAACTTATCAAGACCTTGTTTCCAAATTAAAAAAATAAAATAAAATAGAGCTAGGGGTGTAACTTGGAGGGAGAATGCCTGGGTGCAATCCCCAGGACCACACACAACAATAATAACAACAACAACAACAACAAAAACCAATAATAATAATAATAATAATAAATATAAACATTTTCTTCAAATTCTGGAATAAGGCATCTTGGGTACCAAGTAACCAAGATTAAGAATCACTAGGCAACTACAGGGTCTTAGTGAAGCCCTTGAGTTTCCCACTGTTGCAGGAGAATGTTCCCTACAGCCTGGTCTCAAAGACAAAAGGAAACTCTATAGGTGGAAAGTAGGATATGAAGGTCTTTCTTTAATCATCGATGATGGTCCAGGAGACAATTTTCTGTAGTACTAGGCCTTGAACAAAGACATTCCATCTTCGTATACAGTTGATCACTTAACTTCAAAAGGAGGGGAAGGAAGCCGGGCGTGGTGGTGCACGCTTGTAATCCCAGCATTCGGGAGGCTGAGACCTGAGGATCCGGGTTCACAGCCAGCCTCAGCTACCTAGTGAGGCACTCCGCAACTTAGTGAGACCTGGTTTCAAAATAAAGAATAAAAAATAGGACTGGGGGTGTAGCTTGGAGGTAGAATGCCTCTGAGTTCAATCCCCAGTACCGCAAAAAAAAAAAAAAAAAAAAAAAAAAAAAAAAAGGGAGGGGAAGGAAGAGCATAAGATTTATTACACCTAGCATGAGTGTGATACAGAAAGAGAAAGCAGTTAAATCAAGCTATCCAGTCTCTCTCTTATTAGGCAGGTGTTTGGCCAGCTGCTGCCTTATTTACATTTAGGGAGGACCCCTGCCATCCTGTCTCTGGGCTAGTCTAGAGCAAGAGACTGGTCCCATTAATTTGCAAAGCGGCTTTCTGTCTTTTCTCTGCTAAGTCTCAGCTCACTGGAAGCTAATGGGATCTAAGTGGGGAGGGAGTAGGTAATCTGTATTTGTTCCTATTTTAAGTCTAAATTTTGGGCTAGTAATATTTCTAAGGCTCTGACTGCTATTCTCCCACTTCATTTCCCCCCTTGAAAAAATTCTCAAAGTATTTTAATGAGAAATTCTCATCCTTCAAGTTTACTTTCAGTGAGAGCCATGAGAGTGGCATAGGAGGGAGGATCCTTTTTAGCTATAGACCAGGATAAAAACTCCTGTTGTCCTTACTAAGGAAGTTAAGACTGAGGCTAATACAGTTTTCCAGTTTCCAAACCAATTTTGGAGTACATTGCAGAAAGGCTCGCTTACCCGAGTTTTCTGCTAACTCATTAGCCAGGGTGGCCAATCCCTTTAAGGCTTGAGTGATACTTCCATCTGGAACAGTGTTGTTTGGAATAAAGGTACAGCACTGACCCCCTAGCATTACACACACACCTCCCTTTTCAGCCAATGTCATGTCTAAAGCCATTTTGTTTTCCCAGGCCATCTGACTGGTGGGGCCCAACTGGTCTGAAATTCCTTTGACCGTATCCCTTGTGTAACTGATGAAACTTTGCTGATTGTAGTAGATGTAATTTATCCAATCTACATTTTTATGATTGTGACCCATCAGAAAATAGACTCAAAGCCTGAGGCAATTTGGTTTCCTGCTTTGAACTCATCCAGAACTCCCCTGGGTACTCCTATGGCATCTACATATATGTGGGGATCAAAGGACCCTCTCGGTCCTGAAAAAGTCTCACACCATGCCCTGTGGGGACCTTCTTGCCATCCTTTGCATGATATGTGATGGTAAATGGAATGACTAGCTGAACCTGTGCGCGCACACACACACACACACACACACACACACACCAGAAGCTTAGCAGGATTGGAAGTAAATTTGAGCACAATACCACCAAAGGTCTGCCCAGGCATGAGATAACTCAGCCTCTCCAGTGTACGCCTTGACCTCCCCGAGGGTCAGGTTTCCAAGAAAGATACCTCTCAATGGCATCTCCCATGTGAGACATGCTGTGAAGTTGGTTGACTTAGTTGGGGCTGAATGGCCTGGGGGGTGCCTATAGGACCCAGGGGAGGATATTTGTCACTTTGGTGTTGATATCTATCTTGGGGAATAAGAGGGCTAGAGTCTTGCAAGTCTCACTGGAAGGGTTTTGTTTCCTTTAAAAAGATCTAAAAGACATCTTAATCCAGTCTCCACCATAACCCAGCTCATAAGGAAGAGAATAATCTGCCCCTGTGACCGACCTGCAGCACATGTGTAACAGTCTGCCTTGCTGGCCATCTTCATAGAATATTTAACCCATTTCAGCCATGTGTTTGTGTCTCCAAACCCTGTGTCTATTTCTAGAGTCTGTCTTAGATCCTTTATTTCTACTATCGTTACCCTGGCTGGATCATTTTTGGCTTCCCTTAGTAATATTTGGTTGGAAGTTACAGGGGCTGGAGTGCCTGTAATAGGAGTGTAGGGGGGTTTGGTTTAATGAGCTGTAGTTTAAAACAGCTTATGGGATCCTCTCCAGAGATAGCTGCTCCTAATCCGTAGACCCTAGTAGCCATTGCTGGTTCATGGACCATGATGTAAGTGTTATCAGTACCTATCCACACAGGATTACACTGACTAATTTTACAAGCTTGTGAAGATCTTGTCCAGATAAAGTGGATCTTTTTCTTTAGAGGTCTCCAGGATGCTGGGGCTGCCTGGTTTATATCAATTGTCCACCCTTGGGGATTGGTGGTCCACCAGACACTGTCCTAATGAGGATAGGAGCTAGTCCCAGTATAGCTGGACATGGATTCAGGACAGAGGTATCTGTCATCTTGAGAGAGCTGCCACTGATTTTCCAGGCTGCCACAAGGTATAGCCCGGCATGCATCACATTTGACACTCACAGTTATGCCAGTCTTGGTCACATTAGTGGTGAAGACTTAAGTGGCTGGCTACAACAACTCTATTAGCCCTCCCCATAGGATGAGAATTGCCATTTGCTTCCTCATCCTAACAACACAAAGTTACATTAGGCAAACATCTAAGACTTAAAATTAAGAGACAAATGACTACCATAAACCCTGTGAGTAAAGTCAGTCCTAAGGCACTTATGACATAAAACCTAGAGTCCAATTCTGTGGTTTGAGATGTACTGTTCCTTGGTCTTTCATTGTGTGTGAGCCCATTAGCTTCCAGGAGTGACAGGAGCTGGGCAGACTGCCTTTCTCCGGATCAGCTTGCTTGGTTCTCCAGATTTTCTGCAAGCAGCCCAGTGAGTCATCTCCAGGGTGGAAGGTTCTGAGGCTGCTGGTTTTCAGTGACTGTGATGAATCCAAGCTGAAATATCTTGGACTTTCACTGCTGTTGGGGTAGCAGGAATAACAGTGAAAAGCCCTCTCCATTTTGCCTTGAGGGGAATCTGATTCCAATCCTCGACCCACACTAAGCTTCCAGGTTTATTGGGATGGACAGGAGTAGTTAAACTGACTGGGGTTCTGTCTAATACCCATTTATGCAAGTCATGTGTGACTTTACCTAGTTCCCTTATGAGCTTATGCACTTCAAACTCCCCTACCTCCCATAGCCTTCCTGGCATCCCTTGGAGAATAGGAGAGGATTGAGCATACATCATTTCATAGGAAGAATTCTCTTGGAGAATTCTCTTGGTAGTAATGCACCTAATTTTAAATAGGCCCAAAGGTAAAGCTTGAACCCAAGTCAGATTAGTTTCCTGACATATTTTTCCCAACCCAGTTTTTATGATTCTATTCATTCTCTCTACTTTACCTGAACTCTGCAGTCTATATGTAGAATGCAGCTTCCAAGCGATGCCCAGGGCTGCTGCCATATCCTGGGTGACTTCTGCTATAAAGGTTAGTCTGTTGTCTGACCCTATGAGTAAGGCTAGTCCACATCTAGGAATGACTTCTCTGAGCAAAGCATGGATTACTTCCCTGGCCAGAAGGCCCAGATAAGCTGTTCTGCAAGGATAAGCTTCTACCCATCCAGTTTGAGTACACACTATAACTAGAAGGTAGTTAAGGTACCCATTATACTTCTGCAGTGCAGAAAAGTCAATTTGTACATTTTCAAAGGGGGCTGCTCCCATGACCTGTACCCCAGTTTTCTCACTAAGCCTTGATATTTGGAGAGTCTGGTGTTAGTCAGTCAAAGGTTCCCTTTTGAGTTCATAAGTGAGACTACAGAATGGGACACCTTTACCAGTAGTGTTGATCCTAAGGTTAGCTTATCTGCCTCTGGGATGAGGAAGGCAGTTGCTGCCAAGGCCCATAGGCACGGTGGCCATCCTAAAGTGACATGGTCAAGCTCTTTTGAGAGCTAGGCAACTGGCCAATACCAGGCCCAGCATGCTGGGCCAGAACTCCAACTGCTATTTTCTTCCTTTTGGCGATGAACAAAGTGAAAGGCTTGTCTAGGTCCAGAAGCCCTCATTTAAGAACTGTCTGCAATTGATCTTTGAGTTGCTGAAAAGCCTGCTGCTGCTCTTTTCCCCATACAAAGGGGTCTTTTTCTCCCCCTTTTGTAGATTCATAGAGGGGTTTTGCTATGACAGTAAAATTTGGAATCCAGATGTGACAGAATCCCATGGCTCCAAAGAACTTTCAAAGGACTCTCTGATTAATGGGCACTGGGAAGGCAGATTTCTATGACTATTGGTCCCTGGTATGTGACCATTCCAGGTGGATTGTCCTGGGCCAGTACAGTGGGCCACTGGGTCACAATCTCTGGGCTGATAGAACCCTCTTGCTGCTCAGTCTGTACTCTTCCTCTCAGGGCATTTGCAGGAAGCAAATTAATGGCTCGTTTGGCACTGACACCTTTACTTTTCCCCCAATGAAAAGGTGACAGTTGCTCTGATTTTGCTGAGGAGGTCCTGACCCAGCAGTGGGACTGGACAGTCCAGGATATTTAAGAACTGGTGAATAACTTCTCTTCCCCATAGGGTGCCTTTGCTTTGTAAATTATTATTCTTGCCGGATATGGTGGTGCACACCTGTAATCCCAGTACTTGGAAGGTGGAGACAGGAGGAGCACAGGCTTGAGACCAACCTCAGCAACTTAGTGAGACTTTCAGTAACCTAGCAAGACCCTGTTTCCAAGTAAAAAATAAAATATGAGCCAGGCGTGGTGGCGCACACTTGTAATCCCAATACTTGGGAGGCTGAGACTGGAGGATCTGGGTTGGTGGCCAGCCTTAGCTACTTAGAGAGGCCCTCTGCAACTTAGTGAGACCCTGTTTAAAAATAAAGAATTAAAAATAGGACTGGGAAAAATCTTCTCCCACTCGGTAGTCTCTCTGTTGAGGTTCTTGATAGTTTCCTTTGCTTCAGTTTAATGCAATCCCATGTATTGATCTTCCTTTGAGTTGCTGGTGCTTTTGAGGTATTGTTGAGAAAGTTTTTACCTGTGCCTATGTGTTGAAGTGTTGGTCCTATGCCCTCTTTGAGTAGCTGCAAG
Source organism: Graphiurus murinus (assembly GCA_004027655.1). Taxonomy (NCBI): domain Eukaryota; kingdom Metazoa; phylum Chordata; class Mammalia; order Rodentia; family Gliridae; genus Graphiurus; species Graphiurus murinus. The sequence goes on along the minus strand of PVLC010020166.1, from coordinate 12,768 downwards.
GTCTCTGGCCTAACTTCCAGGTCTTTGATCCACCTTGAGTTGACTCTTGTGCAGGGTGAGAAAGTGGGGTTTATTTCCATTTTCCTGCATATAGTTAACCAGTTTTGCCAACACCATTTGTTAAAGAGGCTATCTTTTTTCCAATGTTAAGTGAGATTAGCCAGTCACAAAGAGTAAAGAAGCATATGTTCTCCCTAATATGCAGATGCTAGGGGGAAGATGGGACATAAAGGGTCTCCAGATGGAAAAGAAGGGACCCTCAATAAACAAAGAAGTTGATTTAACTGAAAGGGATGGATGGGGGGGGCACTCTAATGTATATCAAGGTCACTCACTAACCTGAACTTTAGAGGGAGGGAGGGAAAGGGAGTGGGGTGGGAATTTGGGGAAGGAGTCAAATGAGAAATGTGGCACATATGTCGTTATCAATTTGTACCTAACAAAGATGTATGCTTACAATGCACGCATAATAAAAAAAAAATTTTTAAAAAAAGGACTGGGGAGATAGCTCAGAGGTAGAATGCCCCTGGGTTCAATCCCCAGCACTGCAAAAAAAAAAATAGAATTAGGGGTATACCATGGAGGTAGAATGCCTCTGGGCTCAATCTCTAATACAAAAAAAATAAACAATGTTTTGTCAAGCCCAGAAGAGTACCTATTCTCTTTCACAGAATGCTGCTTTCACTCATGAGTCATTAATAAAAGCCAATTAGGTCCTTAGCCTACATTTGCTGAAATAATGTTGTTTTATTAGAAGAAACAGAAAGTGCTTACTAAACTCCTAGTTTCTTCCTGTTAAGATAATTTTTAAGGTAAAATTATGTCTTTCATACTAATATAAAATGAGCACATCAAAGACAGGCGTGGTGGCGCATGATTGTAATCCCAGTACTTGGGAGGCTGAGACAGGAAGATCTGGGTTCGCGGTCTACTTATCGAGGTCCTCTGCAACTTAGTGAGACCCTGTTTCAAAATAAAGAATAAAAAATAGGACTGGGGGTGTAGCTCAGAGGTAGAATGCCCCTGGGTTCAATCCCCAGTTTTGGAAAAAAAAAAAAAAAAAAAAAACCCACAAAAACACATCGAAAGTTTTATTTAACCTATTTAATTACCATAACCAGTAAGATGTTAAAAACTGGTTCAGGAAGCAACCAGAAATATGGAAGTGAATTTAATAGCTTCAAAACTAATTTTCTGTGTGTAGGAAGGGGGTGATAATCAATTGTATCTCCACAGGACAAATTTCAATTGCATTCCTATAGACAAGAATAACTTGCATTACCCAGTTTTCTACCACTTTTATGAAGTCTAAAATAGTTCCAAGGCAGTAAAAGATGTAGATCAGTATAGAATCAGATAACCTATAACCTATCAGGTTCACTAATCAATGGTGAGCATTCTGAAGAATACCCAGGAACTTTTTTTTTTTCAAATTACATAATTTTTCCTGACGTATCTCTGGCATTAACTCACTACCTGTGCTAACAGCTGTTTCTTCTCTAATTTCAGGTTCTCACTTGTTTAAAAAAATGTTTTAGCCAGGCATGGCAGTGCACACCTATAATGCCAGTACTTAGGAGGCTGAGACAGGAGGATCACAGGTCTGAGGCCAGCCTCAGCAATTTAGCAGGACCCTTAGCAACTTAATAAGACACTGTTTCCAAAAACAAAACAAAACAAAACAAAAAACTAAAAAGGAATGGGATGTAGGTTGGAGCTAGAATGCTCATAGGTTCAATCCCCAGTACAAAAAAAAAAAAAAAAAGTTTTAAGGAAGAGCTGGCTTGGATGACCTGCAGGTCTCCTTGATCCTTGACAGCCTGCTAAGAACATGCTTCCAAGAGGCCAGATGCTGAGTCACCCATTCCTGCAGGTAACAGAACCTTTGAAGTTGTCAGCACTCATGACTATATTGTGTGAGTTACTACTTTTACCATAGCACATGCCATCCTTTGATGAGGGAGACTGTGCTGTTAATGAATCATTCCAGGACAATTTGCCTTCTTTGTACTACTACTGGAAAAAGGATAATGCAGAATCCCCCCAGCTTCTGTCCTGATCAACAAGCATCATTTAATTTTTAGTGGTACCAGGGATTGAACTACAGGCATTCTACTTGAGAGCTACACCTCCGATCTGTTGTTTTGTTTTGAAATAGGGTCTCAATAGGGTGCTGAAAGTCTCACTAAGTTGCTAAGGCTGGTCTTGAACCTGAGATCCTCCTGTCTCAGCTTCCCAAGTACGGGGATTGCAGGAATGTACCACCATGCCTGGCTCATCATTTAATTTTTGAGTAATTGACTGAAACTAGACAGAGAAGTAGTCTGGAGCTATGAAATGGAACAAAGGGAAGTAGGCAGCCCATGTGAGATGTGGAAAAAGCGGCTGAGCTGGGCTGTGGACTCATCGACCCCACATTCACATGCTGAGTTTGCTGGAAAGGTCGTAGGCATTGGTGCTCTTTTCTTTTATCTGATCTCCTATCACACTCTCCAGCTGCTCAGTACTGGACAGAGTAGGTCCTCAATCAAAGCTTACTATTTAATCCTATAATTTAATACAGAGAATGGAACTCATACTTCTCACAGAAATTTTCAGCTTTTTGTGACAATAGGAACTTTCTCTCTATATTAAACCCAAATTATTTTTATTGTATTTTAAGTGTGTTGGCCGATTCATCACAATCAAATGCACATCAACCAACTAACTGTATAAAACAGAAGTTTTGGATTTCTAAGAAAGAAAGGGCTACTTCAGAATAAAAAAGAGGCCATGGGTAGAGGTAGAGTATGCTCAGGGAAAGGGAGAATATTGGTCAACAGGTAAAAAGTTAAATATAATGCACTGCATACTTCAAAATAGATAAAAGAGAGTATTTTAACTGTTCTCACCGAAAAACAGTGATACATGTTTGTGGTGATAGAGCCACTAATCACCCTTTGAGCATTCCACAATGTATACATGTATTGAAACATCACTTTGTACCCCTTCAGTATATGTAGTTTTCAATTAAAAATGAAATTAAACTTTAAAAAACTTTTTCACAAAGATTTATAACATTGTATAGATCCTCCACTGAAGCAGATGCTAAAACGAATATTAGATTCCTGAAATCAATAAAATTATAATCCTGACCCAAACAACTGTGAGCTATCTCCTATCTTTTGGACTGAGAGGCAGGGCAGCTTAAATTTCCTTTAAATGCCAATACCAAAATTCTTTACATTCCAGCTAAAAATGTTTTGTTCATCATGAGATTCTGGGTCTGTCCTGCCTTTTATCTCCTCATTCCCATTCATATTAGATATCTAGTTATTAGTGGCTAACTCAAGGTCACATATTTTCTCTCCTCTGTTGGGAGGATGAGCACTCCCTAGATGCAGTAAATTGAAAGCTGAGGCTACAGAAAATAGAGCAAAATAGGGAGACCCTTCCTTGTCCCTCCAGTTGATACCGCAGCCTCCTTGCACACAGCTGTCATCCCAGTTCATGCCTCTTCCTACCAGACAGCAGGGATATACCTCAAACAGACGCAGCCTTGAGGGGCTCTTTCTGTAGGAGCAACAGGAGCAGAAAACCAGACAGACATCGTGGAGGCTGTGAGTACCTTGGAAACCAAGGCTGCTGGTTGGTTGGCTGGATTTTCTCATATTGATCCTAGAGATTAGAAGAATTGATAGTGTTTAATTCCTTGGGAGTAGGACAGAGAATACAAGCCTGATGCTTTCAATTTGCAGAAAGTTAGTATAATGACCACTGACTTCTGCTCTCAGGACCACACACATTCATTCACTCATATGTTCATCAATAAAATGTTTAATTTTAATGTTTATTAAAGAATTTTAATGTTATTTAAAGAACTAAGCAAAATGCAGGAAGGGAATCAAAGACATACTGTAGTTCAGTATTAACTGGCTCCAAACATCTGGAGCCAGGGAAGCCCAGCACTTCAGCACCCCTCTGTTGGCTGACTGTGCCTTCTGATAAGCCAGTGCTGAACTGAGTGAGTAGGGAAGCACAAAAAGCAGCAGTGTCCACATTTGTCTCTTCAAGGTTGTCTGGGCCTTTGCCTTGGCTCTGGGGAGGCCAGACAGAATCTGCTGATGGCTTTAGGTCAACCTAAAAGCAGGGAAAGATGAGGAGAAAATGTACTGATATAGCCAGAAGGAAAAGAAGAGTGTTGTGTGCAAAAAAGAGAAGGGAAATGGAAGGGGAATATTTAGCCAGGCATAGTGGCATACACTTGAATCCCAGTACTTAGGAGGCTGAGACAGGAGGATCACAGGTTTGGAGCCAACCTCAAAGGTAGCCCATGGGTTCAATCCCAAGTATCACCAAAAAAAGGGGGGGTGGGGAATATTAATAGCTGATTTCTACAAGGGCTGGCAGGGATACTTTGATGCCCCTTCAAGAGTTCAGTTTTGAAAACCTAGGGTAAATGCCTGCCTCTGGAGGTCTCTACAAGGAGGAAGCTGGATTTAAATGTCTGTTATAAGTATTGTGTCAACTGCAGGAAAGGAGTGGAGATAAGAATCAACATTACTGAATACCTATTGATTTTGCTTGCTATCCGATAGACTCTGTCAAAAAAATAAAGAAACCCAGGGAATTTATTTTGGTGAGCTGAATCTGTGGTTGCTTTCGTTCTTCCTTTCCTTTCATATTTTCCAAGTGTTCTATAATGAGAATTCATTTTTTTGTAGAAACATTCAAATACATTACTTTACAAAAATAAAATAGATCACCTGACTTGGAGAGAGCCCTCAGTCAGACTGGAAGTTGCTGAGTAGATTATGAAATCCCAGCACTTCCGGCATTCTCAACACCCATTGCTGTCAAGGTCTGAACTTTTTGCTTTTCTGATCATCTGCCTTCCTTGCAGACTTATTCTTGTCACAAGATAAGTGTGTCACAGCATTTTGTGAGTTTCAAGCACTTTACCACTGTGAAAAAGTGTTTTGGGAGTTGAATACAATTTGCTATAAAACTAAAGGATGGAGACATTTTTGTTCACATGAGATCTGCAGTTTTGTCGGGCAAAGGTTTTCTGCTCAGGCAATCTGAAGCAACACCAGGAGCAGAAATTCAGCAAGAAGAGCCGTTCCTGCAGGTTAGGTAATTCAGATTTCTGAAATCTTCAACTTTCAGAGAATCTAGCTCCAGAGAGGTCTTCCAACATTTCCAACTCTGGTAGAATATAACCCCTTGGGGGAAACAGTGAATTCCAATTGATGAAAGAGATACAACAAAAATATATTTGAAACTAGGAGAGATCTAGAGATCAGCCCTGGATTTGGTTTCTGGTTTTCATCTGGGTGGATGTATTTAGCTATCTCCTGGAAAAAGCAGAAGGACTAATTGACTGAATCTGGCCAGGAGCAACAATAGGTATATCAGGGCATGGGCTAAGGACTTTTGATGACCCTAGTCCCTGGCCAAATTCATCCCTCATTTTGGCTCCTGTTTGCACAGTGCATTAGGAAAATAGATGATGTCAACACCTCTGGGCAGACAAATTATCTCAATACTCAACTTCTGGCAGGAGAATTTGTGCCCTGATTTATTTTTAGTGCTTTTCTGCTTGAGTAATCCAGTCAGCTGAAGAAGAGCCAGGAACCTGATTATTCTCTGAGCTCAGCACCCTTATTTATTCCTTAACAATTAGAAAGATATTTAGTCACCTGGAGGAGAATCTACTAGGAGGCTGGGGTCCCAATACTTGAAAACTTTCAGAGATCACACAGGATTGTTGTTATCCCAAATCACGTGGAAGTGTGGGCCTCACTATCCCATTGGTAACAACATTTTACTCAAGGGAGAAAGACAAAGAAAGAGAGGTTGCTAACAAAATCAGGTATGTACAGCCTGTCATTTTTTTTTCCAGTAGGGTGGAGGATGGGGTGAAAAGCAAGAACTATGCTTTACCTTTTATTTGGCCCTAGCTATTAAAATTTGAAATGTCAAACCTTAGACTAGGGCAATGTTCTGCTAATCTTAAGTTTCAAGTGTTGCTAAGAGTTCACATGAATAGTGCCTTTTCACCAAGACACACAAAGTGAAATATCAAAAGATGAATCAGTCATTTCCACATCTTTGCAATTGGATTTAGCCTCAAACATTTAATTTTGTTTCAATTTCATACAGTTTGAGAAGACAGATTTATCCAACACCAGCTGTCCTCATATTTAAAAGCTGTACCACAAAGATAAAATTAGAATCAAGTGAGGATCATATTCCTCAGTGAGCATTCTGCTCTATGTCCCACAGATGCCCTGAGCCACAACTGTCAAACACAATCAAAGCATTAAGGTTGTTTTTTTAGACATTTCCTAAGTAGCCATAATATAGAAAGTTTATAAATCACAGAAGAAGCATGAGACCTAAACTCATAGAACTAGATCCATGACTACAAATGAATTCCAAGGTTATTTCTCATCAAAGTGGGAGGAAAGTGTGTATTATATTGACAGAGTTGGGAAAGAGTGAAGCCAACTATTACAACCTTCCTCCTATTGTGTGTGTGTGTGTGTGTGTGTGTGTGTGTGTGTGCACGTGCACGCACGCACACACTTTCTACTTCAGGAATTTCCCAAAGTTGCATGCGGCTCAAAGCAGATTGAAGTCTGGGAAAAGTTAAGCTATTAAATCAAATTAAAATGAATAAGAGCCGGGCATGGTGGCGCACGCTTGTAATCCCAGCATTCGGGAGGCTGAGACCAGAGGATCCGGGTTCGCAGCCAGCCTCAGCTACCTAGTGAGGCACTCCGCAACTTAGTGAGACCCGGTTTCAAAATAAAGACTAAAAAATAGGGCTGGGGGTATAGCTCGGAGGTAGAATGCCTCTGAGTTCAATCCCCAGTACCGCAAAAAATAAATAAATTAAATAAAATGAATAAGAAAGGGAAAATGTCATTGCTTGATGTTAAGATATTTGGTGTAATGTATTGAATGAAACAAAAAGGAAAAAAAAGAAATGTAATTTCAGGATTCTAAAATAGTATTTGTTAAACAGCTATCCTGAATGCAGACTAATTGCAAAAACGTGACTATAAAAATACAGTGTTAATTGTTCTGTGTTGGGTCTGAAGACATTACACAGAGGGGAAAGCAGCAGTGACCAATAGACACACAAAAGATGTACAATTTCATTCATGATTTACAAGATGCAGGCCTACAAAACAATGAGGTATGATATTGTGAAGATTATGAGGAATGTATTCTCAAATGACTGTTGAGAATGTACCATTTTTAGAAAAGAGCAATTTGGCCATAGGTACTAAAATTTGAAATGCATATGCTTTACCTCCTGTAATTACACTGCTATAGATATACTTGCAGAACTATGCAAAGTTGTATTTACAAAGATGTTTCCTTGAGTCTTGTTATCTATTCTTCAATAGGGAACTGATTAAGTAAACTATTAGAACCATATACAAACTCTATGTAGGAATTTAGAAAAATAAATTACATTTTATGTGCTATTATCAAATGATGACCAAGATACATTAAGAGAAAGAACAAAGTATAAAATAGTATCCCCTTTATGAAAAATAAAATAAAATTATATACATAACTGTATGTGCAAATAATTTTTCCAGAAGGATATATATAGTAAACTAAGTTGTTAATAGTAGAAATTGAGGATTAGAAGGGGGTCAACTTTTCTGGAGGATCTGGGTTCATGGCCAGCCTTGGCTACCTAGTGAGGCCCTCGGCAACTTAGTGAGACCCTGTTTCAAAATAAAGAATAAAAAATAGGGCTGGGGATATAGCTTGGAGGTAGAATACCCCTGAGTTCAATCCTCAGAAGGGGTCAACTTTTACTTTTCACTTTATACTTTATATACTTTCTGAATTTTTAGAAATTTTGCCTTTATGCACCTACTATACTATTTTTATTTTTAAAATCTTTTGGCACTAATATTCACTTGTGTGCATGTGGAATACCCAAGTCCCTAAAAATACCTTGTGCATCAAAAGAATTAAATTATACTCAGAGTAGTTTTAACTGTACTTTACTATGTCCTAATTTTCTGAAGATAGTAATTCCTATATGTTCAGTAGAATCAGCCAGAACTGCAGTCACTTTCTAGGACAGATAACGAAGAAGGAACTGTGTTCATACATCATTTTTATTTTGAAATTGAATTTGACATCCCAAGATCTATTTCTTCATTCCAAGTTATCATTTCAATAATTAGAAAAGATTTAACATCGGGCGAATGTGAAGTGTGACAATACTCAGAGAATATTAAGTTCTTCCAAGACATTCATATAGAGACCTCTGGCCCCAGGTTCAAGAATCCAAAGATGCAGACTGAGTAAATGATTCAGTGTGTTAAAGCAGTCTGTAAATTACTAAATGGAACAGAACTTTTGATAGTAGGATGCTAGCATATTTTGCTGGGGCTTCTGCTTTACCTGATCTCACCTGGCATCAGCCTAGACATAGGATGACTAGTGAAACCTTCTGCATTCTGACATGAGAGTCCATGGAAAACCCCTCCACAGACATAGCTGGTGTACCAACTTTAATTTCTTTCTCTCACTTCTGACAGACCTGTATTCAGGATGGATTTTCCATAATATCATCTTTGAGTGTATGAGTGTGTGTGTGTGTGTGTCCATAGGTGTTTGTGAGAATGGGATATTTATGTTGGGCCTGATTTGTCAGACAATAGAGTGAAAGATTATGATTGTAGTTACCATGTTAGCCACAGAACTATATTAGTTAATCTATAAATATTTATAGTGATACTTGAGGGATTTTTATCATCATTTTTTACTTCCCTACAGACTATGCAGGCACCTAAAAAGCAAAGTGAGGACTAGGCAGAATATTTTTGCACATAATTTGGATAATACTTTGCTTTCACACTTTCACTTTTGTGTGAGCCAGCCTCTCCCACTCAATAGTTTTCACAGTGATTCTCAAATTTTCATGTGTATATGCATCACATGAAAATCTTGCTAAAATGCAGATTCGGATTCAGTAAGTGTAGGTTGGGGCGTGGGAGCTTACATTTTTCATAGACGCCTTGGTAAAACTGATGCTGCTGATCTATAGACCACATTTTGTTTTTGTTTGTTTGTTTTGGTAATGGGGATGGAACCCAGAGGCATTCTATCTCCAAGTTATACCCTCAACCTGATTTTATTTCTTATTTTGAAACAAGGTCTCACTAAATTGCAGAGGATCTCCCTAAGTGATCCTCCTGTCTCAGCCTCCCAAGTACTGGGATTACAAGAGTGTACCACCACACCTGGCTATAGATCACACTTTGAAAATCAGCATGAACATTGATCAAAATGTAAGGCATGCATAGAGAATTGTAAGAGATTTGGTTTTATATAAAAAATTGGTTAGGGTCAAATATCAAAGAACCTTGAATGTCACAATAAGGATTTAGATGACATTGTGTGTTAAGGAATCATTGCAAACTGGGTATGACAGTGCTCACCTGTAATCCCAATACTTGGGAGGCTGAGACAGGAGGATGGCAGATTCAAGGCCAGCCACAGCAATTTAGCAAGACCCTCAGAAACTTAGAGACACCTTATTTCAAAATTTAAAAAAAGAAGAAAAATAAAAAGGATTTTGAGTGTAGCTTGGAGGTAGAATGTTCCTGGGTTCAATCTCCCTACAAGAAAAAAAAAAAAAAAAAGAAAAAAGAATCATTGCAGAGTTTTGTACTGCGTGGGTAGAAAACAATATGATAGGACTTATACTTAAAGGAGATTTTATCTGTCATCATATATAGAACATACGTGGTAGAAGTTTCATATTACGTATCAAGTAGTAGAGACTCAACTCCTGGCCCTTAATGCCATGCAGAAATGAGAGTTGAGCGATCCAGCAATAGGGAAGCTACCTGCTTTGCAGACTGGCCCCAAGTAGGGGGCCAAGAAGTTATTTGGATCATGAAGCTCTTCAATCTGCCCAAATTCTGAGAGATTCCTGACAATTCCTTGCTTTTTTAAGGATGCAATAATAAAATATGTACTGGATAATTTTCTCTGCTAGATCCAATTGAACAAAAATGTTGTGAGTGTCAAGTACAGTGCACTGCTGTAACAGACATCTCTATGTCTCCCAGAGTACTTAATGCAGGTCTGCCTTTCCTCAAATTCACTGTAATATTAATGATGAGTGAAGGAATTAATTCTGCTTAAATCTCTTATTTTAACTTAAGATCCAATAATGCACATTCAAAAAAGATTGTTTGAAAAGTAAGGACATGATAACACAGGGGGATGGTAGGAGCGAGATAGGTGGTATACATAGATAGTCCAATTATCAGTGCTGTTCTGGTTCTTGGGTTGAGTAATAATAGGCTCATAGTATTTGTTATATTGTCATCATCATTAGCATTATCATCATTGTCGTCATCATCATAATCATCATCATTACTATTATTTGGGTTCCAAGGATTGAACCCAGGGTCATTCTACCTTTGGACTATACTTCCCAGCCCTTTGTTGTTTGTTTCTTTCTTTCTCTACTAGGGATGGAACTCTGGGGCATTCTGCCTCTGAGCTATGCTCCCAGCCCTTTCAATTATTATTATTATTTTTTTTTTTTGGAAACAGAATCTAAGTTGCTGAGGGTCTTAATAAGTTGCCCAGGCTAGCATCAAACCTGTGGGCCTCCTGTCTCAGTTTCCCAAGTACTGAGATTATAGGTGTGTGTCTCCATGCCCGATATTTCAAACCTGCAATCCTCTCGTCTCAGCCTCCCAAGTACAAGATTTGATATATTATTAAAAATAAACAAAGAAATGAACCAGTAAGTAAGCTAAAGTTGAAGAGTGTCATGCATGTTAACAATTCAAAATAAGATTATTATATGTGTTATACACCAGAGGTCTATTTAAAAAGGATTCAAGAACACACCACACACATACACACACACACACTCATACACTCAAAGGTGATATTATGGCAAATCCATCCTGACTACAGGTCTGTCAGAAGTGAGAGAAAGAAATTATTTATTTTGTGTGTGTGTGGTACTGGGGATGGAACCTAGGGGCATTCTACCTCTGAGCTACACCCCAGCCCTATTTTTTATTCTTTATTTTGAAACAGGGTCTCACTAAGTTGCAGAGGGCCTCACTAAGCAGCTGAGGCTGGCCACGAACCCGGATCCTCCAATCTCAGCCTCCCAAATGCTGGGATTACAAGCGTGCACCACACCCGGCTGAGAGAAAAAAATTAAAGTTGCTACACCAGCTATGTCTGCGGAGGGGTTTTCCATGGACTCTTATGTCAGAATGCAGAAGGTTTCACTAGTCATCCTGTGTCTAGGCTGATGCCAGGTGCGTGTGTGTGTGAGTGTGTGTGTGTGTGTGTGTGTGTATGTGTGCACACGTGTGATCCAGAGCCTTATACATACTAGATGAGTGCTCTACCACTGAGCTACACCCCCAGCCGATGAATAGGATTTAAAACAAGAAAGCAAATTGCAAAAGAAAATTATATGAAAGCCTGCCATGAAAATTGGAAATAAAATTGTTTGGGGATAAATTGGCCAACCACTGTCAATTCCCTTCAAATGAAAACTGAGACAGTGGATTCACTTGATGGGTTCAAGGTTATGTGGGGCTCTGATAGTCAATGACTCTGTGACTCCAGGAACCAGGACAGCTGTGAGATTAAGTGTGAAGCTACAAAACCTACCTTAGTCTCTCCTTTTCCTGCCTCAGTTTCTCTATAACCTGCCCCCAAAAAGCTCCTGCCCCAAATGCATGTCACAAACTCTCCACCCCTTGTTTCCTGGCACTTCAAACTGCTCCTTGTCACTGTGCCTCTTCTCTCTCCTATGCTCTACTTCAGCTTCTCAGACTCTCACACAGTTTAATAGTGACAAGGTAGCGATGAGCTAAATTAAACTGGACTAATATTCAAGAAAGTGAGGGGAAAAAAGGCACCCTGCTGACCTTTCCTAATGCCCTCTTCCCCTCCCTGCGGGGTCATTACATCATATTCTACAGTGTGAGGTGGAACCTAGAGAAAATTTACTCTTGGCTTGCTTAAATTTCTTTATTTCCTGGACACACTTTCAGTTCTGATTTTGTCCAGACTTCTTAGGTAGATCTTTAGGGCTTTGACACAAAGCTGTTTCACATCCAAAAAATGGACCTAGCGTATTCACCACGCATCCCTCTCACATTTCATAAAAACTTTTACACACTGCCCAGTTCAACTGATCTCAACACCACATATACTTTCTAATAAATCTAAGCAATACACAAAGACCATTCTTAGAGTTAAGTTTCTGACCCAGCGTCCTGTGTATGTGAAGGTAGTTAGTGGACACTTCTGTTCATACCCTTCTGAGGTATCTCCTAAGGCTGGTTATAAAGTGGTTTTTGAGGCTTCTCTTCAGATCTCCCTGAAGCACCTAAAAGTACAGATGGGAAGATGTAGGGCACAGGTCAGGGTAGTACATTATTTGTTGTAGGAAAGAAGAGCTCTCTGCTCCAATGATGAATTAAGTGGATTTTATTCTTAGCTCTTACCACTTACTAGCTGTGTGACTTTAGGAAATTTGTACAATCTCTCTAAGTTTATGTTTCCTTTATTTGTAAAAGTGGGAATAATAACATACCTACATCTTTGGGTTTATGTATATAAAGTAGTTAGCACAGTGCCTGATAACTGACTTCATTTTGCAGTTATTAAAAATCAAGCTCAGAGCCAGGTGTGGTAATGCAGGCCTGTAATTCAAATACTTGGGAGGTTGGGATGGGATTGCAGGTTCAAGAC